>JAFVLL020020884.1:0-27397 GCA_021397915.2 Tor tambroides | reverse complement strand
GCAAAGAGTGCAGCTGTAAATACTCAAAAACAGAGTCTGACACTAGCCACTGGTGCACATTATACTGAGCAATCACTTATTTATGAGTTTGGGGGTTTAATGGTGTGTGAGATATCTTGGATGGCGAAGCTCCAGTACTTAAAAACAAAACTGTATGAGAATAATCTTACTGTATCTTTGTTTTAAGAATTTCAATACCCTCATAAAACATTTATGAGAACTAAATACTTGTTACAGATTCAGTTACAGGACTGATGTTTCTTAACATTTGTGACCCTGGATCACAAAACCAGTCTTAAGTAGCACGGGTATATTTGTAGCAATAGCCAACAATACATTGTATGGGTCAAAATTATCCATTTTTCTTTTATGCCAAAAATCATTGGGATATTAAGTAAAGATATTTTGTAAATTTCCTATCGTATATATATCAATACTTAATTTTTGATTAGTAATATGCATTGCTAAGAACTTCATTTGGACAGCTTTAAAGGCGATTTTCTCAATATTTTGATGTTTTTTACACTCTCAGATTCCATATTTTCAAATAGTTGTATCATCAATGGAAACTACACATCAATGAAAAGCTTATTTTTTCAGCTTTCAGATTATGTATAAACCTCAATTTTAAAAAACTGACCATTATGACTGGTTTTGTGGTCCAGGGTCATATTTTATTATTCTAGTGTTTCAATACAGTTTTTTTCTTCCAAAATAAAACCAGTTTTTTAAATGTTATATTTATTTAATTTGTTGTACTATTTATTGTAATATTTATTATAAATATAAAGATTTTAATATAATATAATATAATATAATACAATATAATATAGTACAAAAATAAAAAATAATAAAAAGTACAAACATTTTATAAAAGAAATTACATATACCTTACTGTTCAAAAGTTTGGGGTCAGTAAGTTTTTTTTTAAAGAAATTAATACATTTATTCAGCAAGGACGATTAAATTGATCAAAAGTGACAGAAAATAATTGACAATGTTTACAAATATTTATATTTCAAGTAAATGCTGTTTTGTTTTTAAAATTGTATTCATCAATGAATGTATCACAGTTCCCACAAAAATATAATATAATATATAGGGCTGGGCAATTTAATGCTTTATTATCATATTGCCGACAATTATTTTATTGTGCATTAATGCAGTTTTTTTAATATTATGAAAGTCCGTTGCTCACTGGCTCTGAATACACATACATTCACATTGTCTGCAGCAGCGCTCACATGAAGCGCTCACGGCTTCATAAGTGGGAAATAGGAAGTTTCCGACAGCAGAGAAGCGCTCATGCTCAGCACAGTGGAGTTGGGGTGCATTGTTTTGTTAACTTTGTGGTTTATTATTTTGAGTCGTTTGGGACGTGGTAACACACGGCCCTCTCACAATATATTGCTTTACAGATCTATCACTTTTGCGGCTCAGAAATGTTTACGCAATCATGCTGCATCAGAAGTTCAGCACTCCGACACTACATGTGTGCCGCGCTCGAGCCCAACTGAACCGTGCTCTGGCCCACCTCTTCCGACCGAGCCAGGGCCGGCTAAACGAACCGTGCCCGAGCATGGCACGGAGCCATCACACTAGTAAAATGAACTGGTCTTTGGGAGTCAAATGCTCTCGGGCACGGTTAAGATTGCCTAGTGTGAGTACATCCTTATTCTCCTGCATTCCACACACGAGTCTCTACCCGCCCGCACCCGTACTCACCCAACAAGTGTCTGTTATAATGTTATGATTGAGGCTCTGGACTGAAACTATAAAATATTTTCTATAAAAACGTTAATGCCCTGGCAGTGGCACATAGCTTTGGTTTTATGTTTAATTTGATTGCATTAATGTTATAAGTTGAGATTTATAAGAAATATTTTAACTGCTACTATGTAAAAGGAATACTGTAAAAAAAAAAGCACCTTATTTGTTTAAAGTGTTTGCAAACCAAATGTTATTGCATTTTTGTTCAGCAGTACTTTTAAATGAAAAAAGTGCACAACACACTACTTTTGAATTCATTCTTGAATTTTGTGCATAACAATGCGATTAATCGTGATTAATCGCAGAAAATCACGATTAATCGCGATTAAACATTTTAATCGTTGCCCAGCACTAATAATGTATTATAATATAATATAATCATTTTTAATACTTACAAATGCTTCTAATTGTACAAATGTTTACCATTTAATTTCTCATGAGTTATAAATATAATTGTATTTTTAAATTAATCTCTTAATATTAATTTTTCTTAAAATATCCAAAAATATCTCATGCAATTTTACTTTTAAAGTAAATTTATTACTTTTAATTATATATATATATATGTATATATATATATATATATATATATATATATATATAGATCCAGCGTTCCTGATTGTAATTATAGGCTTCATAAATGGGTTATGATCCTAAGGAATGAGAATTGTGTTGCTCCTTTTATCTCTGTCTTTCTCACCATTTCTTGTGTGCTGTTCTTCTTTGGGTGCTTTCTGTGCCGTTGATCTCCGAGCTGTGGAGCTTCTGCCCGTGTTCAGCTTCCCAGATTCATTGCTCGAAACAGAGCCGTCCTCGCTTGGCAACCTGCTGCGGGTAGCCATGGCAACAGAGGCAATGGTTAGTTTGCTGCATGCAGTATAATGCAGGGTTAACAGTTGCCTTGCAGGGCCCTCTGGCCTCTGTTAACCTGCATTAAATTACAGTGGTGTCATTTAGCAGACATCACCGTAGGGTGAGCATCCACTCATCATGTTTTGTGCCATTTAAACGAATGTTCAACAACAGGACGAATCCTGCTCTGGAACAACAACCACAATGAGCCACAGACCACATATCAGAATGCACATCATGTGCCGGCGAGAGTTCTAACACATCACTGCTGGAAAGATTGTTGGCAAGCATATCACATTAACACTGACTTGCTAGGACAAAGGAAATCTACAGACCATTTGTTTATGGCATATAACTAATGGTGTGTACACCAAAAGTGAATCTAATTATTTGCATGAGTAGATTACATACAAAGTCAACAACGCAAAGATGCAAATTCGTGCGAGGTGATGTGTTTGCAGTGATATTCACCTCAATTATGTTCCCATCGTTGTTGCCACAGATTTGGAAGTGCATTTTTCTGTTCTAAAGAAGGGGGTGTCCCAATACTTTTGTCTATATAGTGTATGTACAAGTCATTGGTGTTTTTGGCTCAAGGTCTGCATTTACAGTCACACCAGAGGTGTTAAACTGGGATTAGGACTTGGTTTTATGCAGACCAGTCAAGTTCTTCCACACTGACTGAATCAATCATTTTCTTTTTGAACCTTGCCTTATACACAGAGGCATTGTCATGTTAGAATAGAAAAGGGCCCTGTCCAAACTGTTGCTATAATATTAGAAGCACACAATTTCCTAGAATATCATTATATGCTTTAACATTAAGATTTGTACTCATAGAAATGACCCAATACTTTTGGCAATATAGTGTATATTAAATATATGATATTAATATATATATATATATATATATATATATATAAACACTCATTGGTTTGCATTTTATATATATAATGCAAACAAATGAGTTGTTCACAATAACATAATACATTTATATTCATGTATTCATGTATGAAATTCTCAGTAAATGCAGTAAATGTTTTGCACAGAAAAACAGAAATAAAGTGAGCTCAAAATGGGGTTCTACACTGATTTTATACTTTAATTTTAGAGTATAACATCCATAAAACTGGGAACCATAAAAACAATTACCTATAATTACAGAAACAAGGACTATTTCATTTTCACATCAAAATAAAAGCTTCAACCAAAACCCATCTCTCTCTAAGAAGAAGGTAATAAGGCACAGTCAACAAAATATGAATATTACATTAAATCTGCTAATCTCTCAGGCATACGTGCCAACAATCTGCCATGCACATAACACCCAGCCCCGCTGGACTCGCAACCGCCACCGCCGCACCAACACACGCACACGTCTTCTAGGTCGAGCGATGCCCAAGCTGCCTATGGGCACACTGAATCATACATGATTCTGTAGCTGAGAATGTACTTAGCTTCTCTGCATGCATCTCTGTCTGTCTCTGCCAGGTTTAAATGCTCGTGTATTTACCGCATTTGCTTTTCCAAATAATTATTTCCCCAGCACTGCTCTCTGCAGGCTCATTTCCTTTTAATCGAGCCACTCAGGAGAGATAACAAACGGCAGAATACATTTGTATTCCAACTAATAAGCGCGGATGCTAATAGAGAAAGAGCGAGAGAAGGAGAAACAATGAGAGGGAGAGGAACGCTAAGCCACACTGCAACCATTTCAAGGATCAGTGCTTTTTGCTCTGTCACATTGTCCCACGTATAACGCAAAAGCATATTTGCGATCCCACGGGCCGCAGAGAGCGCTTAAGTAACCCGGAGATGTGGGAGATGCGGGGTGATGAGTTTTAATGACCTTGAAGTGCTGCTTTTGCGACGAAAGCGTCGTGAAAACTGAACGCTGATAAATTTCCTACCATCTTTCATTTGCATTTTTATGCGGGTTCAGAAAAGGACCTTGGGAGGTTTCGCTCTTTGTGAAGCAATGGGGACAAAGAATAACACACCAAAAAATTAATCTAAAGAATCCAGTGAACAGTTTATGAGATAATCTGTCCTTTACATTTTTTGCATGTTCGATACAACCCTGATGAGACACGTGATAGTCTGAATATATAATGTATACATATGAGTTATGACTTTGGTCCCAAATAAACAGCACCGACTGGCCACTTGCGTTACATAACACCATTTTTGGCATGCAAAATTAAAATATGACCCGAAATATAATCCCAAGCAAATCATTAAGCAAATTTTCAGTAATACTTTGATACGTTGTCTGTATATGCATATATACATTTTTTTTCCTTTCGTATTGGGGTAAAAGTAGGCATTTGTTAACAGGTCATTTTGATCTATCATAACATATAGGCAAAATATTGTAGAATTTTAATATTGATGCATCCTTGAAATATATAATCTATTTCAAGGATGCATCAATATTAAAATTCTACAATATTTTGTCCAAATATATAAAAATGAATACACTAAAAATTAAATAAAGTTTGAAATTCTACATGAATTCTATATTACCATTCAAAAAGGTCTGTACAATTTTTAAAAAAGAAATTAATACTTCTATTCAGCAAGGATGCATTAACTTGATCAAAACTGACAGTAAAGACATTTATAATGTTAAAAAAGATTTCTGTTTACATAAATGCTGATGTTTTAAACTTTCTATTCACCAAAAAATCCTGAAATATCATGGTTTCCACAAAAATATTTAGCAGCACAACTATTTTCAACATTGATAATAATAAGAAATGTTTCTTGAGCAGCAAATCAGCATATTAGAATGATTTCTGAAGGATCACGTGTAATGATGCTGAAAATTCAACTTTGCCATCAAAGGAATAAATGATATTTTTTAATATTCTGAAATCATATTTTAATATACTGAAATATACTGAAATAAAAAAAATGTTCTTTTAAATTTTAATAATATTTAACAATATTACTGTTTTTACTGTATGTTAGATAAAATAAATACAGCTTTGGTGTGCATAGGGACTTCATTCAAAAAAAAAAAATTGGATTTGCTAAAGATTTCCTAAAGATTTACATTATTAAATAATTAGCATTTTTAAATTTTGACTTTGAGTATTAGATAACGGAAAAGGTAATCTGAGCTTGCACAATTTCTTTTCCATTACAGATATACATGCATGCAAATAAAAAAGTTCAGAGGGCAAAATCATGACCAAAATCATCCAGTATGCACCAGGCAGATGTTGGCATTGGTGATAAGTGTCTGTCTTTCTTGATTTCGATTCTAAAAATACGTCAAGAGAACAAATTCCTTTGTTCTTAAGCACACAGTGTACTTTGTTCTTCCCTCCACGGTTCTCTGCTGCGTCTTAAAGTCAAGAGCTCAATCCGCTCAGTGGTAATTATACGTCATACTTGAGGTGTACTTGATTTTTCAGTGGAAGAAGATAAGAAATGCAACTGAAATAGAACTGTGTGGTCATATCGAGTTGGATGGCTTTTAAAACATTTATGATGCTCAGGCTTTAAAGGCTTTAGTGTTCTATAGAGAGTTGAGCGATATACTATCATACTAGCTTATTCCATTTGGTACGCCTAAAAATATGCACATATTTCCTTTGTTCTATAATAAAAGCACTCACCTGAGATGCATCTCTGTCGACTGGGGTCTTTTTGAGGCCGTACCATCTTGTAACGCCGCCACCCTGTCTTGTGTAAGAGGGGCGTCCCGTACCGGGAGGGACAGGACAAGTGTTTCCTTGGTGACAGTGAGAGCCTCCTCACCTGGCCGGCCCATGTGCTGCTTGGCGTAGTCAAAGCCCTGCACGGGCTGGACAGGAAATGATGCGCCGTGATTGGATGGGGGAGAAGAAAGTAAGAGTTACACAATGCAGCATCGGGGATTTTATTTCAATCAGCAAAGGAATGCTGGCCATCCTAATTTATTCATGGGCTGAAGGTACTTTGAGTCGAACTATATTTCATGGAGGCCGCATACGATGCATCAAGTTGCCATGAGATATTTAATATGGAAGAGCTATGAAGCCCTCGTTTTAATGAATTATGGATCAATCTCCTGCAGAACTGGGCACGTGGAAGCAGGGTGCCTGTTGGATCTTAAAAAAGTGTGACAGGGCATCGCTGTTATCATATAAACGGGGAAAATGTGTGATTAATTTGATTCATAATTCATTATAGGTTGCGCTTTGCACGTGCTGTTGTCACATTTACAAGATCTATTAGTGAGGTGTATCATTTCTACACTTTGTGTCATCAACCAGAATAGCAAAAATAATTATGATTAATGTATAATATTAAAATTCTGGCCAGTGCAACAAGCTGATAATTATTTTCATGTTATGGCTGATACATAAGACATAACCAATATTAAAATTCTATACAATTTTGTAATAAATTAAAAATAAAACACAATAAGAAAAAATGAATCAATCATTCTAAATGCTACATTGGAATCATAATATTTTAATGTACACGATGAAAATGGATATTTCATTTCAAGATTTTTTTATTTACATTTATTTAATAAAAAATAATATATTATACATATATATAGTATATATAAATATATACCCACACACACACACACACACACATATATATATATATATATATATATATATATTCATTTTATATTTGATATATAATCAATCATATATATATTCATTTATACATACATGCATATATATAATATTTATTATTTATAATTTATGAATATAATTTATAAGTGAAATATTTAAATACATTTATGGATTTATATTTATTTAAATTTTTATTTTACACACACACACACACACACACACACACACACACACACACACACACATATATATATAAATTGTGTATATGATTGGTTTTAAATAATTTTAAATTAATTCATAAAATTAATAAATTAAATGACATTTTAATATCGGTAGGTACTGATTTATCATGCATTACTAGCATAAATGTTACACCAAAAAGAAACAGTAAAAGTTTAAACTTCCGTGAAGAGCAACATTTTAATTTTAGTATCATCTTCCTGAGCATTCTCTATTAGACGCTGACCTTGAATAAGGTCAAATCTACCTCAAATATAATTCACATGCTCAGCTGAACTATAATTCACTTGCGCTCCATCCGATTGTATTTGAGAGGAGCCAGAGTCTTTCACTGGCTGACGCGGGTCGTGACAGTCCACAAACCCCTTATATAAATCTTATTTTAATCCAAGTTCAATTTGATTTAAGCACAGAATCCAAGTTGTGATGTTAACTGTGCAAACAAGCCAGGGAAACACATAAGGACTGTTCAAACACATCGACAGGTTGAAGCAAAAAGCATGCAAGCGCACACATGGAATTGATCACGTCTGAGCCTGACGAATCATCAGTGTCAGCATCCGAAATCCTTATATGACTTTATTCTCATTCCGATCATCCAGTGAACATTCACACACCTCCTCCAATTCCCTTACGCTAACATGGGAAGCTCTTGCGTGAAACGCTTTATACACTGATCCGCAAATTACCGTGCATAAGCAAAATCATGTTCCTGAAAGGACGTCTTAATTGGACGGAGTAGGGAATGTTTTCAGATCAGAGAACATGGCTAAGAGGGAGTATGATCAAAGAGACGATTATTATAATTACAATTGATTTGCATATTGTTTTACTTCATTACTAAAAACAATACAGTTATACTACAGGGATAGTTCACTCAAAAAAGGCTCACCCTCATGTTTCATACCCATTTAACTTACTTTCTTCAGTGGAACACAAAAACAGAAGTTTAGCAGAATGTCAAAGCTGCTCTTATGCATACAGTTAAACTGGATGGTGATCATGTGTTGTAAAGTTCCTAAAAGGACAAAAAGCCCTATAAAAACATCATAAAAGCAGTTTATATAAATTGTGCATCACATATCAAGTCTTTTGAAGCCATTTGATAACTTTGCGTGAGACACAGACTGAATTTAAGCTTTTATTCATTGAATATTTTGCTTGATAGCTTTGGTCACCATTCACTTTCATTATACGGAAAGAGCAGCTTAGACATTCTGCTAAATATTTGAGTTCTACACAAAAAAGAAAGTCTCTTTTGTTCACCAAGGCTGCATTTATTTGACCAAAAATACAGTAAAAACAGTAAAATTGTAAGAAATTGTTACAATTTAAAATAATTGTTTTCTATTTGTATATATTTTGAAATTAAATTCATTCCTGTGATGCAAAGCTGAATTTTCAGCATCATTACTCCAGTCTTCAGTGTCACATGATCCTTTAGAAATCATTCTAATATGCTGATTTGCAGATTAATAAATGTTTCTTATTATCAATGTTGAAAACAGTTGTGCAGTTTAATATTTTTTGTAGAAATTGAGATACATTCAATCAGAATTGTTTGAGAAACAGAAAGTAGAGTTAATATTTGTAACTGTAAATGACTTAACTGGCAGTTTTGATAAATTTAACGCATCCTTGCTGAATAAAAGTATGAATTTCTTTGGAAAAAAAATCTTAATGATCTGAAACTCTATGATTTGCTATGAAAACCTCCTTCTACACATGAGCACATATAGCAGGTCCTATAGCACCTTCTTGTTGGGTCATTCAATGTACCCTGTTTTAGATGAAAAGTCCTTGCAATCTATTTAAACTTCACCTAATTATGCATATATGTAACCTTCGCATATCGCTCAGCTTGGGGTGGCCTAATTTCTTAACCTGCATTTGGTCTGGATCTATTTGAAAGCCGTGACAAAGAAATCATAATTGCAGTAACACTGTGGCAATATTTAAAATCTTCCCCATTCTGTTATTAATCATTGTCCTGCAATCTCAAATGGAGGTACAAGAAAGGAGATATTTGTGCTGTGCAGATCGAAGATATTCTCAGGGCACTAGATCTTACTGAGCAGTTCATCGATTACATGGAGGATAGATAACCTTCTGTTTCCCCTTCCCCTTGCGGACAGATTTCCCACAAGCACAGTAAGGATGTGTGGACTACAAACATGCAGCCAAGCACCATGCACAAGCCAGAAATACCTGGTGGTGATAACTCCCATCTCTTCGATATGAGGTCTGGACAGGAAAAGTGGTGAAGACACAATTGGGAGGGATATTTTGAGGGCGTTAAAGTGAAATGTGTCATTCCGAGGTTTAAACAGCATGTCATGTGTCGTGACAACATTGAGTGTTTGAGGAACAAGCCACCATTTCAAAAGCTTATGTCCAGCAACATATTCAGATGTAAAATAAAAAAATAAAAGGATTTTGTGAATAGTATGAAGGAAAGCAGGATATTTTATTAGTAGTCAAAATGAGATAACATCATCGGTATGACAACAATGGGTCCCATTCCCTCATTTAAAATAATCCTGATTCATTAATTATTTCCACATATGAATCAAGCAGAAATTTTGTATGGTTCCATTTTCTTTTTGTGCTCATGAATGTTATCAGTTATAACTACTTACAGTTCTTATTAGAGTTATTATTTTCAATACAATACAGTTAATTATAATTTTAACAGTTATAATTTTCTATTTGTAAATATGGATTAATATAACATTAATTTTACATTTATTAATGTAATAAATTATATATATATATATATATATATATATATATGTGTGTGTGTGTGTGAGAGAGAGATTCATAAATTTAACTGTAATTAATTAATACATGTTTATAAATGAAAAATAATAAAATAACAAATAGAAATAACTTCAATACAAAATTTCTTCTATATAGTTTTTTATGTAATTAACATAAACACACACACACACACACAAATATTTAAAAAAATATAATTAATGTTAATTAATAATTATAACATGAAATATAATAAATATTTCAGGTTATAATTATTAATTAATATTAATTAAAATAAAAAATGTAATCTAACTAGAAATGATTGGGAAATACAATAATACATACAATATTAATATTTAAAAATCATGAAAATTCTTCTAAATTGTTTATTAAATTAATATATAAAATTATATTAAAATAATTTAAACATGTTTTATTTATAAAATGGTTCTAAGCTTTTTTATTTCTATTTTGTTCGGAGAAAATAATATGTTATAAATTTAAAGAACTATTATTTTATCTTTGTCAGTCAGAATATTAATATTGGTGTATCTCTCTTCCAGTTATTAGTGAATGAGACCAATTGTCACTGGACTTTTATTTATTAATATGATGCTGACATAACCGTCCCCCGTTTGGACAAGACAGTGATGTGTTTATTTGAAAAGTCATGGTTTGGAAGCGCCTACCTTGGTGCGGGGATGAAAATTGCGAAACGCACTGGTCTTGAATACGGTTCGGTTTCTCCTGCATATGATAGCGACCGCCATAACCACCAAAACCATCACCAGCGATACGGGAATCAGGACCGCCAGTATCCAGAGGTTACTAGGCAGACTCTTCACCACCGCTGTTTACACACAAACACAATCACAAACATAGATTGGAAATCAATAGACTTATTCACAATGTTTGCACATGATTTCCGCCAGTTGCGTCTCCAGCATACTCTCTTACAGTAATCCAACTCCCCTCTGTCTCCTACTGTCTGTGGTTAGCTCCTAATGAGCTGAATCTGTCTTTCGGCTGTAGCTCTTATCTGGGAGATTAAACCCCCACTGCTGGGTCTGATTGTGTATTATTCATACAAAACTGGGACTTTGCTCATCTCCGGCAGACAAACTGGGCTCGACGCCCCAGTTGAGAGCTCAGTAAACTTGTGTAAACTCTCTACACCCAAATCCCCTGCGGTTTCTCTAGCACGGTGTGAGATAGCTATAGACCTCATTTGGAAAAATAAGTCGGCATTATCATGCTCACTTTCTTTGGTTCCTTATTAAGTCAAAGTAGAATTTTCAGTTAATTTCCACAGAGTTTCACTGATAAAATATTTCAGTCGTCTGTTCTTGCATTAAAAAAAGATTTTCACATTTTCTGCCATAAATGCAAGTGGCGCAGAATTTAATGCTAATGGCAAGACAAGGTTGCTAGCTAGATACTTACCAAGCCTGAGATTTTTGGTTTCCAGAAATGGCGTCAAAAGTATACTTCAATTTTGACATATGCAAACATAGGTGGTCAACACATGCACTCCAAAAAGTTCCATCCTTGTTCATTGTCTGCACTATTCTTTCCAGAAGTTATGACCAATAAAATTGTCTTTGTATTTGTTTAAATTAGAGTTGTGGGTATATCTTAATTCCCTTGCCTTTTTTGTTGTTGTATACTTCAATTTTTACGGTGTAAGCTAGGTTACATGCATACTATACGCACTATACTTGTATTAGGGCTGGGAAATAAATTGATAACGGTAATTATCGTGATAGAATTTTAAAACAATAAAACGATATGAGGAGTTCCATAAATGTTCAATAATGTTTATGTGCCAAAAGCGGAACAAAACAGCGCTAACGGTGCCATAATTATCGATATCGACTGATATGAAAAAAAGCCCTAACTTATATCCTTGCGTACGCTTAAAAATTAAAGTATAATTTGGGTTTAAGTCTAGAATTTTTTCTGCTAATTTTATTGTCCAGATATGGATGCTTGTTTCCGCCACAGAATAAAAAAATAAAAGGTAATTATGACTTTTTTCATCTCACAATTCTGAGTTTACGTATATATCTCACAAACAAGTCAGAACTGCCAGATATAAACTCAGAATTGTGAGACAAAAAGTCACAATTACCTTTTTTATATTTTTTATTCTGTGGAAGATTAAAATGAATTGTGAGATGTAAACTCAGAATTCAGAGGAAAAAGTCAGAATTGCACGAAATAAACTTGGAATTGTGAGAAAAAAGTGAGAATTACAGATATAAACTTGGAATTGCAAGAAAAATTGAGAATAGTCAGACATAAACTCGCAATTTTGAGTTTATATCACGCAATTTGTAACACGTAAAGAATTATATACATACGCTCTGCTTGAACTTGGACGAAGTAGCCTAGAGTGAGAGCCATTTTCTGAGAGTCCACCGTGTTGAGGGTCTTAGCTGCAGCAGTGCCAGTTATGGGAGAACCATCTACTTGTATGTAGTAGGTCATTTCAGCTGGGTTCTTAGGACCAGACAGCCGCCGAATGCTGACCATCTGTATGAGGAAAACACCTTGAGTTCATGTTTGATATTTCCACTATAAACTTTAGAAACTCTAAAGCTTAAATTGAATTGGACATGAGGCCAATTTTCAGGTTTGAATGGGCCATACTCTACACATTTGTCACATTTTTTATGCAAATGACACGTTTATATGCAAATGACCTCTTTTATGATTGGCTAACGTCTTTGCGTTAAAAGCAATTAATATAGTCCCCATCCACTGTTTTAAATAATAAATAAGCTTTTTTTTTTTACAATATGTCGCAGCCATTAACACATTTTACCACTTGCCAATTTGTTGCAGGTTCTATTGGGGGCGGGGCTTTCTCATTCTAGAGCATTTGACTGGACAAAACCTGTGTAGTGCAGGATGAGTCATCAAAATATTTAGTCCATTTTCTCAGGACAAGAAAAATTAGCACAGAACAAACTGATGGCACACCTGGACGGTGTAATCGCCCACAGTCGTGGCTCTCCTGAAGCGGAGGCCACGTCGACTGGCAAGCAGAAAGAGCTCCGCCAGCCGCTGCTCCATTAGACTAGCAAAGCTCTGATAACTCCCCTCAAGAGAAGAGCTGTCAACATCCTGAATTACTGCAGAGAGAGAGAGAACGACAGAGAGGGATGAAGCAAGGTGACAGAGAACATACCTTTCTTACACTTTAAGTCTAAAAAAACTGCAATTACTATAGAATTGACCTTGGTAAAATGATTCGTTCTCCTGACAGTGATAAAAAAGGATGAACGGGGGAAAGAAGGGGGAGGAAGAGCTAGCTAAGGCAACGGAGAGAACATTGAGTGCAAGAACTTAAAGCTAGAAATAGCTTTTTCACACTCGATATTCTGATCAAATATGATCTCAAATCAGTTGATGGAGGAAGCTAAATAATACATCAATTGTTCTCCTCAAGGAAGAAGACTGTGTTTAAAAGAAGCAGGGAAAAACATTAGCTAGATTTAATCACGTAACACACGCTGGCAAATAGCTGTCTGGGTGCTGGTTAGCAGCTGAACTGTTAAGGTAATTACCTGTGATTACCCAGTAATCTCGAGTTGCTACTGAAGTGTTAAGGTTGTGGTACTCTAGAGCTGTGAAAAGAGAGGGAAAGACAGACATATGCTTATTAGAAGACCATTCTGGGAAAGTCTGTCATCATTTACTCATACATTAGTGAGGATAAATGTGAATTTTTATTGTTATCCTTAGTTATTGTTAACAGTCTAATGCATAAAATAAGCTGATCAATTATTTATTTATTTTAAAAAATGCAATAAAATTATGCTTTTTAACATGAATATTTTACAAAATATGTTTTTCTTTCATATTATTTTTTTTTAAATAATTATATATTACAATTAATAATTGAATATTATGTATTACAATATAATTAAAAATATTGAATGTAAAATACTATTAAATGCGTACATAATGTGTTATTAATTATTATATATTATATTAATAATTTTATTTGTTATAATTAATATATATTAATGTGAAACTCCATGATATTTCATTTATATCTACATGATTTCATTTGAAGCACATCTGGACTTTTAAGGCGAGACTTTTTATTATCACAATACTGATATCAATTAATAATAATAATAATCATCATCATCATCATCATTTTTTAAAAAACAGTGGAAAATATCTGTTTAAAGGGACAGTTCACCCAAAAATGAAAATTCTGTCATTAATTACACATGGACTATTTTAACGATGTCCTTACTACGTTTCTGTGCCTTGACCGTGGTAGGACCCTTGCTGTCTATGGAGGGTCAGAAAGCTCTCAGATTTCATCAAGAATATCTTCATTTGTGTTCCGAAGATGAACGGAGGCCTTATTAATGACAAAATTTTCATTTTTGTGTGAACTATCCCTTTAAAATAATTTTGAATGGATTATAGCAGGTTACACAGCAGAACAGGTCAACTTCCCAAATTTTTTTCATATATCAACTACCCATCAAAAAAAGGAAAATGTTATGCCTCCTTGGAAAATGTCTTTTGGATCAACAAAAACTGAAGATCTCTGCCTCAAGGAAAACAAATTCATGGATTCAAACAGAAATAAACATGAACTACCATTTCAATGTGCATGAACATGTAAACACGAGCCGTGCAGCAAGTCAATGCAACATCAAGCGGTAAACACAAGCTGGAACTTACGCTCAGCGATGATCAGAGGGGGGAAGAAGAGAAAGTATCCCACCAGCTCGGCAGTGAGCTGGTTAAGGAGACCGCTGGACACAGTACCGTTCAACGGAGTGCTACCGTTCCACACCACGTACACCAGAGTGACTGCCAACGAATTCCCAGTTTGATACGTGTTCAGAATCTGTTCGAAAACACAAACAAACTATAAATCCAAATCCAACGAATGACTCCTCAGAGGAACGGCGTTATCAGACCTCTGAAGATAAGCCATTTATCAAACTTTGTTTTCAAGTTCAACTGAAAAACTACCTCAACAGAAAGAGTCCCATAAGAGTCCTCCACTTTCTCCTGCGCCTCAGCAAACACATTTTCCAATCGTTGCTCCATCATTTGGATGAAGCCGCAAGACTTGATGTTGTCCATTGGCCCAACAAACCTGAGAACTATATGTAGGAAAACAATAAACTGTTAAACAAAAACAGATCCCACATTCCAGTTACCAATCATTCTAGCTACCAAGTTTCAACTGTGTAAAATGCAATATCGCTAACAATAAATGGCGGTGGGCTTAAGACCGGTTGAATATGTAATGCAAAAAAGGGTAAACAAAGGGGCTCAAGCATAAAATTGGTCAGATAGATCATTTCCAGTCAGATTTTCCAATAAACTTCAGTTGGAAAAGAATCGTACCCGTTTTGAGTTGCAGGTGGATGCCTAGGCTGGGCAACCATGGGGCCACAGGACTGGGAATGGCCAACACCACGGGGACATACCCTCTGATGTCATTCAATAGCTTGTCAAAGCCATAGGAAACTAATGTGTCCATCACAACAGAAGCCACCAACACGGACTTCCCTCTCAAGACGTAGTAGCCCACAGTCACATTAGAAGGTGTGCAGATATCTCTTTCCAACTAGAGAGAACACAGATCATGTAAAATGACATGGATATATGGTAGTGTATATCTGACACTATTTATTTTTTCACCACTTTTCATCAGCTCTTTGGCAAGTTCTTTTTAATTGGTCCTAGAACACTACCATTCAAAAGTCTGGGGTCAGCAAGATTTTTAACACTTAAGATTTTTTAAATGAATACTTTTATTCAGGAAGAATACATTAAATCGAGCAAAAATCAAGACATTTATAACGTTGCAAAAGATTTCTAGTGTAAATAAACTCTTTCACAGTTTCCACAAAAATATTAAGCATATTAGAATGATTTCTGAAGGATCATGTGACACTGAAGACTGAAGTAACAGCTGCTAAAATTTTCGCTTTGCCATCACAGGAATAAATTACATTTTAAAATATATTAGAACAAATAATAATAATATGTAATAATATTTCACAACATTTCAGTTTTTATTGTATTATTGATCAAATAAATGCAGCCGGTTAGCATAAGAGACTTTATTCCAAAACATAAAACATAATTTACATATATAATCTTGCTTATATATTAAAATTTAAATTAATAAAACGACAAATTAAGTAAATAAATGAAACGAAATAATTAATTTATTAATTATTAATAATGTATTCATAATTTTATTGATAATTAATATAATTTTTAATAAAGACTTTCTGTCTTAAAATATGACAATCCATCATAATAAAACTACTAATTATTACATTTTAAACTACAGTAATCTAAACAAATGACATAATTAGTTTTGATATTTACTTCGAGAGAATAATCACATTTTCCAAAATTATGAAAAAAATAATAAAAAATATTTCTATTGCGCCATTTCCAGTCAAACTGTAATTTTAACAAATATTATTTAATTGTGTGTATTTAGGACACATCAAATTCTAGCTATTAAATTAGTCTTAGCAAGACAAAGGAGTCAGCCATTTTACTGGAAAAATATCATTTCCATCACAGAACGCTCTGAAACACAATACATCAACTGAGACGTGAAGGAAATGACACACTGTGGAAAAAACACAAAAATCTCCCATGATGCATGGATAAATTAAAATTAAATACTACTGTGTGTGTAAAAAGTGTACACAGTATCAATATTTTAACGAGTTTTTAGATATTCAAATATGCCTTACTGAAATCATATGCTGTTTTTATTTATAGTGCTATATTCACACAAATGCTCTTACTGGCTTTGTTTATTGTTAAGCGCTTGAGGCAAATGCTAATACAAATCCCACATGAATAAATTTCATCATATTGAGCCAAGCTGACTGACCATCTCTCTCTTTTTACTCCAACATAAACTCTCTCTCTCTCTCTCTCTCTCTCTCTCTCTCTCTCTGTTCATGTGTAGATAGTGATTGTGTCGTCTCCTGCTGATCACCTCCAGGGTCTGTAATGATACAGAACCTCTGATCTGATGGACAGTTGACGAGGAGGAGGAGAAAGAGGAGGGAAAAAAAAATCACACAATGAGCGAAACGGACGAATATAGAGACAGTTTGAGTCATTCGGTACAGAGCTTAACAGACACAGACGGTTGCTCTTCAAATGCTAATAACAACCTTTTCAGTGGTCATTCACAATTAAAGAGACAGTACACCCAAAAATGAAAATTCGGCCATCATTTCCCAATGCTCAAACCCATATGACTTGTATGACTAACAACTTAAAATTAAGTGAGTCATACAGGTTTGGAACGACATGAGGGTGATTAAATGATGACAGAATTAAAATTTTTAGCGAACTGTTCCTTTAAATCTCTGTTTAGGAAACTGCGCTCCCCTCAGCACATTGTCTCTGCTGTTACCATGATATCGATTTTTTATTTGCAGCATATGAGGTACCAGCACTGCGCTATTTTTGGACGCGCCTTTCTGACGGACAGACATGCGAATGCTCCTTAGGCTTCAAACCAAGTATTTCATAAGGCGGTCCTTTCTCAACGCTTGAAAACAGGGAGATGTTCTACACAATCACACTCAATGAGCTGCATACTGAACATAAACAGGAAACACCTCCCACGCAGCCTCCCACCACATTGTCCTCTGCTAAACTACAATTCCCATGATGCAACAGTGATAAGGTCCCAGAGGACTGTGGTCAAAGCACTGTGCTTATCTTGGTTCTACTGTATAAGGCATATTTTACTGTGTTTCCAATGGCAACCAACTATTCTGATTAGTTCTTTTCATTATTTATTTAGCATTTCTTATTTCATGTTGTACTTGCAGTGAAAGAGAGAGAAAAGGATAAGCATCCTACCATTTTAATTATTGCTGCAGAATATAGTCTGTTTACAGTGCACAGTATGCTAATTATTTTTAAATTATGCATTAAATCCTTCTGACAAATCTTATCAACCCCAAACGTTTGAACTTTTATAACTACATAGTGGCTTTTGGCTCAAAACACATGCAAAACCACCAACCTGAACACGGACGTTGCTGTCATTAAACGCTTTCTGCAATGCCTGCGTGATACCTTTGGACAGGTCCTGTCTCATTCCAGATTCTAGGCGATTTCGTCGCATCTGGATGGACAACACTGGGGAAAAAATACAACACGTATGAAAGTCATGATTTTCTAATCATCCTAAAGCAGCTCAGATCCCAAGGGGAACAGCCATGCCTATAAACATGTCTGTTCTCAATGAACATATGTTGGCTTCACTGCAGTGCATATGCTGTTACTGTAGAATGTGGGAGAGGAGGAGTAAAATTACTGCATATGGTAATATTATTTGCATAATAAAGCCTTTCACAAGATTAAGTAGATATGTGCATTTGTACATTGGTTTTGTCATATGGCTCTGTTGTAATGAGCTGAGCATAATTTAAATGTCAAAATGGATTTGTTACTTGAATGTGTATTTATCATTTCATAGCTGTTAACTATTTTTTTTAAATACAATTAAAATCTAATTGCAAAATCTGAAATATTTTAGTCTTGGCTAAACATCTGACTGAGTGTGCTTACATGCACAAAACACTGTGAACCAAAAAAATAAAAAAAATAATTCATTTTTATTATTTATTGTTTCATATTTTATTATGTTTTTTTATTTATTTATATTTATTTTCATATGATATTATATCATATTCTATTCTATTAATGCCATAGCCTAAAGCCATTTTTATTACAAGAACAGAATAGATTATAATGAGCTGAGCATAATGTAAATGTCATAGCTTTGTTATTTATGTTTAATGTATGCACGAATGCTTATTCATCAATGTTTATTCCAGAGCTGTTAATTATTTTTTAAATTACAATTAAAATCTAATTGAAAAGACTGAAATATTTAGGCTAGGCAAAAAAATGCAACAAACCCCAAAAGCATTTACATGCAAAACAAAATTGGGCTAACTTGGAAAAATAGGTGTCCTGATCGGGTTTTGCTTATAATCTAAATTTTTTTCCTACAAACACTGTTTAGGTCTAGATATGACATTTTGTTTTATTGCCAATTCTATCAGTTAAACAACATTATTTCAACGCAATCTTCAGTTCTGCTCAATGACCTGCTAAATTTGCTGTAATGGGATGTAAACTGCATTGATTTGCACTGATTGGTGGCGCATCTGTGCCGTAACTAAATTAGCCTAAATTCTTTTAGCGAATAATCGCTAAAAACAGCGCAGACGTGCTAATATAGTAAACGTGGGCTCACCTGTTTTCACCCATAATCTTTCGGTCACATTACAGGTCAAAGGTGAACTGTCAGTAGGAGGGCTGCTCGGTTTAGTCGTGGTACTTTCAGAGGTAGATACAGCGGTGGTTTGACGAGGGATTGTCGTTGTCGTGGTTGCTAAAGTGGTTGTGGGTGTTTTTGTGGTTGTTGGTGCTACTTTTGTGGTGGTGGTGGTAGTGGTAGTTGTTGTCGTAGTGGTAGTGGTGGTTGTCGTCGGTGGTTCAGTCTGGGTTGTTGTGGTCTGGGTGGCTGTCGTGGTCGGCATGGTGGTCGGGACCTCTTTCGCCACAACGACGGCAGTGGGCGGAGTCACAGTCGTTGATGTCACAGTTAAGGGCGTGACAGTCGTGGTGGTCACTGTGGTGAGCTGTAGACTGTCGCTGGTCACAGTGTGGGAGTTGCTGCGCGCTGAGGCGCCGGATGAAGCGTTTTCAGCTCTTTCAGGAGAGGTGCCGTTTAAAGCGGAAATTGAGACTGAAGTTGTCACATTGTCTGAGAGCGCGGCATCAGTCTCTGCCACAATCATGAAAGAGGATCCCGGGGCGGTGGGAAGATCAGGGTTCCTGGGGAATTCACTAAGAGTCTCGTCTGAAAGCAGAGAATGTTTGAGTGAGCCACCTCAGGAGCAGGAAGTGAGATCGAGGACACACATGAATGCTCGCTGATGGTGAAGAATGACACACACTGTTGGACATGTGGGAGAGGATGGATGTAGCTCTGGGGGATTATGCAGTAGCGGGACTTGTTGAAGTGTGTAATTTGTGCGCCACTAGTGTCATCAAACCGAATATAACTGAAGATAATTATCAATTTTCCATTGATCAGATGAACAAATTCAATGAGAGTTGTGGGGCTAGCTGGGATGTGCACAAACTACATCCTTCAGCTTTAATGTCAACATGAAATCAAAGTTGACCCAATCAGGGTTATAATAATAATAATAATAAAAAACATTTTATTTCAGCTGGTACAACTTGATGTACTAAAATAATTAAACTGCAATAAAAATAATTAAAACTGTACTGAAATAATAATAAAAAAAACTACTTAAAATGGCAAAGCACAACAAAATTACTAAAAATTTAACACAAACTAAAATAAAAACAAAATATATAAAATATATTTATTAAAAAATACGACGAATATAAAAATAAAAACTGATTCAAAGTATTAATAAAAACTATAATAGTATCTCAATGATACTAAAATAACACCACTGTTCAAAAAGGTTTCATAAGGGCTGGTAATGCTCATTGTGGTTGTATTTATTTGATCAAAAATACAGTAAAAAAGTAGTATTGTGAAATATTATTACAATTTAAAAAACGTTTTCTATTTTAATATATTTTAAAATATAATATATTCCTGCTGATTTTTCAACAGCCATTTAGAAATCATTCTAACGTGCTGATTTGCTGCTCAAGAGACATTTCTTCTTATTATTATTATTATCAATGTTGAAAACAGCTGTGCTGCTTCATAATTTTATGGAAACGGTGGTCTATTTTTGTTCAGGATTCTTTACTGAATAGAAAGTTAAAAAGAGCAGTGTTTATTTGAAATACAAACCTTTTTTAATATTATAAATATTTTTACTGTCATGTTTTTAAACAATTTAAACATCCTTGCTGAATAAAAGTATTAATTTCTTTAAAAAAAAGTATATTAACCAATAATATCATAGTCTAATATTTCACAATCCAAACAAATCCTGATAAAATTTTTGCAGTTTCATGTTGACTTTAAAGATATTATTGTAAAAAATGTTGATGAGGATGATGATTATGATAACAACAAACACAATGACCTTGAAAATGATGATGATGGTGATGATGATGATGAACGAATGGTGAAGAAAGGATGACGACAACATCAAATCAGCAAAGTCCCTGAAAAGAAACCCCTTTAAATACACCACTTCTTGATTTCTGTACACAGCTTTGATTGAAAACCTCACAATCTAGCAGTACCTGAGCTAGTGGTCAAGACACTGTTGATTTTATGTGCCGGGGACGGTGGATTTGGCACTCTGACGGCCAGCTCCCCAGGGGACTTTTGATTGGTGCGATTGTCACTGTTGCCGGGTGGGGAGGGCAGAGAATGCACCAGCGCCTGAGGCTGTGTCTCTGCAACCTGCAGGGTCTGCACCGAGGCGAACACAGGCTGCTCCCTTGTGCTTTCTGCCCTCGCTGGTGGGGAGTGGAACTGCGAGGCGAAGTCTTCGTCCTCCAGCAGCGACGAAGAGACTGTGATATTTGGGGCTCCGGTTGGGTCCTGGGAAGGACTGAGGGGTTGTCCTGATGCCTCGAGTCTTGCTTCATCTGGTAATGATAAAGGAGATGTTATGGTGCAAAATCATAAACATTTACTGTCTTTGTCTTACAGGAGGAAATGCACTAGAGGAAATCTAAATAATAAGTGTATGATTTCATTTGTGGAGCCAAGATTTTAAATACTTGATGGCATTAGAGGCAGCTGCATTAAGCTTGCAAACCTAATGACACGCACTGTTATTTAATCAGCATTAATGATAATGCGCTGTATTAAATTGCTCTCAAGGTATTTGACACAGAGAAAAAAATTGAGAAAAAAAAATGATGGGGAAACAAACCTAGCAGGCTGCCTCGCTGCCTACATAAGCTGTCTTCTAAGGGAGCATCGTGTCATGGAATATTTTAAGTGACCGATTTTGAAACACGTTTTTTGCACCGAGTTTGTCGTTAGCATCTTGATAAACTAAAAGCACAACACTTATAGTAAGAATAACATTCATAACATTTAGATACATTTACTGCAATCCTATAAAATTAAGTGAGATATTAAAACTTGTTCTCAGAAAATATATTTAAAATTCAGGTAATTTTCTTGTTTAAAACACAAATCTCACTAAACTTTGTTATAGTATGTTTAAAAAAACAGTTTGTCAAAGGGGTAAGAAAAATATTTTAAACTTAATTCAAGATTATTAAAAAAAAACAAGTATTACTATCTCTATAAAATATAAATGCATCTTGTGTTAAAAACATATAAAAATGTATAGAACATGTATAGCAATCAAAATTTCTCTCTTCTACCAGGCATTTTTAATGAATTTAGCTCTTATTTAATATTTAATCTAGCTATTTTTTTGTAAACTCGTTCATTGATGTTCCTTGCTTGTTTTTTGAGATGTACATTTATAAGAAAAAATATTTTCAGTAATTATAATTATAAAACAGTAATTGTAATTGTAAACGTAAAACAAAATTGATTTAGTTTTATGCTTACAACAAGGAAAGTACTTCATTTGAAATATATTCCCTGGAAGTTTTACAGTAAAATGTTTAAATTCAGTTAATGTATCTTGTATTAACATTTTTACTGTAAAAAAGACAAAATTGCAGATTAAGATAATTATTATTAATTTTATTTTATTTATTTATTTTTTGCAGTGCAAAAGTGTGCATATATAGTGAAGGCAAGTAAAGAATGTTTTAATGCACTTACTTAAAGTCCCTCTACAATAACATTACTCTCTTGGGTAGCTTTGAATTATTTAGCTTGCTTAACGTTTCAGAAAAGAAAATCACAGCAGCCCTTCTCTCGATTGCCATCCACGACTGTTGGCGAGTCGATTTGAAATGATTAATAATGTGATTAATCGACCTTTACAGCTCTTTACTTTATTTTTATCTTGGGGAACATAACGTGGCTGGAGTCATACAATATAGTGACTTGAGGACATTAATCATAAATCCTTTAGCCGGAGGACCAAATTAGAAATGTGCAGGGTTTCTTGGGTGCTGCGAGCTCTCTTGGTCTCTTTCTCACTCTCTTAATGTGCTCCTAGTGAGCAGCCTAAAGCTTCAGTGCTTTCCTAACAGATTAATTAACTCACCCAAACACATCCTATATGAGATTAGTCACAAACAACATAAACATAATATTGCAACTTACATCTGCACAAAATGTTGCAAAAGCACAAGTAAATGTGAATGATGTGACTCTACAAAGATGGATGGATGGATGGATGGATAGATAGATAGATAGATAGACAGAATAGCACAGTTGAGTACATTTAGTTGATCTTAAATGTAATCTGGTGATCTATCCATCATTACACAAAATGTCTATCATAAAGATGGATGGGTGGTTAGATTCCACACTTAATTGTAAGCACAAAATCAAAACTTTTAACTGGGTATTAATATGATCTTTTACCAAGAAAACAAGACATAATAATTAAAACTGATTTTCTGCAGAATGAGTGTGTGTGCAGATTCTGTAAGCGGTCATGTTGAATTCCTATTCTCCAACAGATAGCCACCTGCTCTGACAGTTAGAACATATGGGATTGTCCTGATTAACAGGCAGCTAGAGAGAAGATGAGATGTCGTGTGAAGGGGGCTCTGGCTGTACATCCAACCCATCGTCCTAATGACTGCACTTCCTGTGAACGGGATAGCAATGAACTCTGAAAGCTCTAGACACTTAAGTATGCTTGTTGCCGGCCTGAGAAGATTTACGTTCCCCATAATGGGTCACGTGACTTGGGTCAGTGAGCTGAGCCAATCAAACTCTACTGCCAGGCAGAACAGAGCAAGTTGATTGGAAGAAAGGACGATAGATGCTAAGATGGCTTCATCCATCACAGTCCCCAAGTGCGTGGCCTGGTCTCAAAAGGGTCCCACTGCCACTGCATATTGTTCTATATATGGGAGCTTTCTAATCAGTGACGTCAAGTGTTAAAAATGAAGGACATGTTGTCCAAGCCGTTGTCCTGCTTTAATGTAACTGGAGATCAGTGGGCTAGAAAGACATGGACCTTCTCCATTATGAGGACAGGTGGTGAAGGGGGCTGATGGGTAACAGGCCAAAGCCATTGAAGCCCATGAGGGAGTATATGGGGAACCGAAGCATGGAGTCACACCATTCCAGCAGGACAGATCCGCGTCCGTAGTCTATTCATAGATCCCATCTGCTTTTGTTGCATCTTGTTGTGGCATCGTGAAGGCAACGGCATTACATCTGTTTATCATAATGTAAATATTTAAAGGGATATTTCATGCAAAAATTTCCTTCCAAGCCAATATGAATATAACAGATGCTTTTTCCGTAGAATATCCTGGCCATTTGTTTACATAATGAAAGGAATGGGAACTGAGGCTGTCAAGCTCAGAAATGACAAAAGAACCACAAAATATCATAAAAGCAAACATACTGTATGACTCATGCACTATATTCCAGGTCTTCTGAAGTTTCTATGAAAAACAGACTGACAGATAAGTTGATTTTTCTTGAAAAGTGATAACAATGTCAAATTTGTTAACAAATCAGTTGTGATTCTAGTTTGTGAATTAACTGTTCTTTTGAGTCAGATATTTTCAATGAACCCGTTGATACAATTCACAAAACTGATGATTGATTCGTTAACAAATCAGACTGATGTGGTTCTTGAGGTCAGTTCAAAATCTTTCTATGGCCACAGAATACTTGGAATATGACACATGAATCACGTTGATGTTTTTATAATACATTTATGCCTTTGTGTCCTTTTAAGCCTGAAATCTCCAGTCAGTCCCCAATCACTGTTATTGCACGACAGCAATGATAACATTGTTTGAGTGATGATGACTGAATAAATGATGACAGACTTTTAATTTTTGGATGAACTTTTCCTTTATCGATAGGTACACCATAAATCTAAATATTTTCTTGATAGTACTAAAAATAAATATAACTTGCAAAGAGGATTTTGTTATTTTAAAATCACGTTTCTCTAAACCTGTGGTATATTTCATATTTTCAACATCATAAAGTTTTACAGCAAAGCAGATTAGGGCGTCTATGTGCAATGAAGCAGATTAAATGCTTTGACGTGGAATGGGATGTCATCCAAATGGACACCCATCAACCCGCAGGAGAGAAAGCACTTTGAGCATTGCATATCAAAATTATTACACACTGACCGCAGACAACGTACAAAAGTTTCAGCTGTGGAAATATTTCAGCATTAGTATCATGTACAGTTCAAAGATGATATCTTTTTTTCTATTAATTATTTTTAAAAAAGTCTCATTGGGAAAAAATGTGCCACAAAATCCTAAAGCATATAGATACATACAATTCACCACAGTTTAAAGCTAAAATGAACACCAGTAATTAGATAATTGAAGTAACTAGATAACTGATTTATTTTCACGCAGCTCATTGCATAATACTATGTTATGACCTCAAAATACTTGATGTGTAAACTAAGATATTTACACATTTGCATCATATAACCAACTTTATAGTAAACATGCTCAGCAGCACACCTGGTTTAGCATTACATTGAGGGGCGCTTGGGTAGAAGTCCCCTGAAACGCCAATCACGACTTGTAGAAGAAATCTTGAAGGGATAGTTCACCCAAAAATGAAAATTCTGTCATTAATTACTCACCCTCATGTCGTTCCAAAACAGTAATAAATGGTTGAATAAGTCATTATTTTTTTTATTTCTTTGCACACAAAAAGTATTCTTGTAGCTTCATAACATTACAGTTGAACCACTGATGTCACATGGACTATTTTAACAATGTCCTTACTACCTTTGGGCCTTGAATATGGCAGTTTCGTTGCTGTCTATGCAGGATCATAAAGTCTTGGATTTCATCAAAAATATCTTAATTTGTGTTTCAAAGATGAACGAAGGTCTTATGGGTTTGGAACGACATGAGGGTGAGTAACTAATGACCGAAATTTCATTTTTGGATGAACTATCCATTTACATGGCATGATTGTTACAGCAAATGCTTTTTGTTATACTTCTGCCTTTGTTAACACTATTGATTAGGTTTAGAGTAGGGTTTAATGTGGGTGGTATGCTATCTTCAAATGTGATAGAGCATTGACCTTTTAGTGCCACACATTGGACATTTTATTTCCGAACTGCTCAAATACATAAAACATTTAAGTGGAGAAAAATGCACCAAATTTGCAAACAAGTTCTTCTATCATTCTTCAGAAACACCCGGTTTCTGTTTTTCAACTTTCAACACGGTAATACCATGGATTGCCAATGATTGTGTCAGGTGGTAAAACCATGGTACTGCATGATTATACTTCAATAGCATTCCAAGATACGTCCAAGAATACCGAGGTATATTCTTAAAAACACATTGGGGATGAAGGTCTGTTCTCATTTTGTAGCAGTTTAGCACCATGTTTATTAATCATGATGTTCAATGCCACTCAGTAATGGTAAATTAATTATGTACAGGGCATAGCACATACTGTACCATAAAATTTGGCTATAATGAGAGTGGCTTGTAGCTACTAAACCACGAAGAGCTGCCAGCAAGAAAATAAAAAAAGAAACAATTGACTCCCATTTCAACAAACTGCTCTCAGCAGGGCAGGGCTGGATAAGGCCAGACTAAATTAAGACAACACAGCACATTTGCTTTGGGTATTCTTGTTTACATTCAGATTCTATTCCTGGAAGTTCTTGTTTCAGACACCTGACAACGGGTTTGAGGTTGATTAAAAATGACACAATTTTCGTTTTCGTTTGAACTATCCCTTTCAAGCATAAAATCCCAGTTCTGTCTTCTTTTTTCTTAAGGCAAAGGAAAAAGATGCATTATAATATATGAACAGCCGGTGCAAAAACAACACCTTAGGGCCTTCCTTAAACTAAGCAACAACCCACATCCTTCAGTGTATTTTAAAATGCTGTGAGCAAGGAAATTAGGGGCATGGCGGACACGCACATCCCACACACACCAACACCATCACTGTTTTTAGATGAGGCAGGGGATAAATCTGAGAGACAGGGAACAGTGTGCTCTTGGCGGGAGCTGAGGTAACAGCAGTGGCAAGCAGATTTGAGATTTGAGCTGTATTA
>JAFVLL020020883.1:0-118578 GCA_021397915.2 Tor tambroides | reverse complement strand
AGTACAAGTAAAGGTTTTTTTTATGGCAGGGAAAACATATCAATCAACAGAGTTTTTTTAGATTTATGTAATGAGCAAGACACAAGAGGCTGGTCAATATACTGGCTTTTGCACAGCAACTCATCCTAAGACTAGGCTTCATTCATCAGCAATAAAAAAAATCCCCAAACACCAGAGCATCAAACACTTACAGTCCCCCGCCCTCACTTCCGCAAAAACATAAATTTACAATGAAAATAATGTTCAAAATTTTGGGTCAGTAAATATTGTCCAATAAGGTTGCATTAAACTGATTTTTATAATATTACAGTTGACTTCTATTTCAAATAAATGCTGTTGTTTTGAACTTGCACGTATTACGGTATGTATGTATTTGAGCACAATATCAGCATATTAGAATGATTTCTGAAGGATCACGTGACACTGAAGCCTGGAGTAATCATAACTGAAAATTCAATTTTGCCGTGTCAGGAATAAACTAGGTTTTGAAATATTTTAATATAATAAGTAGGTATGTTAAATTATAATAATATTTCACAATATTACAGTTTTTACTGCATTTTTAATCAAATAAATGAAGACTAGGTGAGCATAACAGATTTATGAAAAATCTTACTGACTAACCTTTGAATGGAACAGTAACTTTTACCTTTACTCTCCTAATCAAGTCTTTTGAAAGCATGCGGGGAACTAGACATCCACTGCCCAGTTTCAGTGTGCAACAAAAACTCTTCATGTAGTCCCAACATAAATGATAACTTCCATTTTACACATTTTAAGTAGACTGAACCCAATGGAATTAAGATGAGAGCATATTCTGAAAGCAAGGAGCCAAAATAATTTTTATTGCACTTCAAAAAAGATGTTTTGAAATAACACAGCTGAAAGCAGAAAAAAACACATTAAGATGCATTTAAAAACAGGCTAAAAACCCATTAAATTTCATCTGACAGAATAAGGAGATTTGAGTATGAAATATTTGACAAAACAAATAAATCCTTGGCACTCTGGATGTTCAGTGTATATGAAGAGAGAAAGTGATGGCAAATAACAGCAGCTCTGTCTTTTGAAGAACAAGCAGGTAAGTCTCGGTCAGACATAATTGCTTTCTTGTACATTTCTTCAAAGAGAGACTTCTCAATCCTTTCAAATCTCTTCACTCTGTCTGTGTGCCACGGACGTCTTTCCAACTTATACAGCAAATCTGCCTTTTAGTCTAAGAGCTGTTATTTTCCTGCTATTGATTGAACGCGTCTCAAGGCGAATTCCCCATTTAAAGATGATTTCCAGAGAAAGAGAAAGACAGATAAAAGCAACAATCAAAAAGCTGCAAGCTAATTCATGTTTTCTAAAAGACTCAGGAAAAACACTGCTCTTAAACCTATTTATTTTGATCATCAAAATCCCACATAAATTCAACTCAATAGCCTCCTTACGGAAACGGCTTTTCCAATATTAGTTGTTTGAAGGATCTGACACAAATTTTGTTGTTGTCGTGCAACTTTCACTGCGTCTCCAGCAAGACCAAGAAAACTTGAGTATAAAAAGCTGAAGTTTTTGTACGTACCGTGGTGTGTGAAGTATGGGCTCCATTGATGTTGCGCTTTCAGATCTGATCTGCTGACTGACGCGCTGCTGAGGTTAACCTAAGGCAGAACTGAGATCATGTGACTGGCCTTAAAGAGAGTGGGCCACCGGGCTAATGTGTTTAACGAATATATCCAAACGGCTGATGATGCAGGAAGAGCAAGTGCCAGAGTAAAGCTTGAGCCACGCAAGCCGATTTGAAGCTGCTCATCCGGCACAGTGAATCCAGGCTAAACAAACAGGAGTAAGAGGATATTGACAACAAGAAAAGAGGGAATTGGAATGAGCGAGTGAAAAATTACCAAGCCAAGGACAACTAACACTAATAATTATTCACTCTCCTTCAGCAAGGTCAAGTTTTCAATCTACAGTACATAACTGTTGCTTGCTCCTGTCACTGTTTGATCTCTGAAACTTTTGCTTTGTTCCACATCTAGTAAGCTGCCTACATAGGCAACTACCCTAGTAAAAAAGTAATATTTAAAATTCGTTTATTTCATATTAAGTATAGTTCAAATCTATTAACATATTTACTGACATATCGCTTGACATTTACTGAAATAAAAATTATAATTAAACTTTATTTGGAGTTCTACTTGTACACAATGCACATTTCTTAATATTAAGCCTAATGTCACTACTGATGAGAACTGTATGATCTTTGAATAATATCAGTCTTTAAATGCAAGATATTTAAAGTGTACCTGAAGTATACTTGAAATAGTTCCACTTTAGCAAACTCAAATATACTTCAGTATACTTTTAGTTGGACTTCAGCACTGCTTCTGCACAATTAAAGTGCATTAAGTACAAAATTAGTTGTTCCAATTTTTTTTGATGGACGAAAGTTTCGGAGGCAGTGTGCAAACGTGATTGACACAACGTGAGGTCGTATTTATTTTTTAACGTGCAAAAATTTCAGTGTGCAATGACCTTAATTCTTCAATGAGTCCCAAATATCTGCCCTCTATATAACAGTCTACATACATACATATGGGTTGTGAAAGAGGAAAACACATGTACACACACAAATACCACAGCACAATACACACATGGTTGCTGTTGATGGTGAAATACCTGGGGCTAATGGTGACCCAGATCCCAAAAACACACAAAACAAATCACTTCAGGTGTTCACAAATACCCCTGGCAGCATAAAACCATCAACACATTAGAGCTAGAGCTTTTTTAAACATACAATGGAGCTAAAAACCTATCAGACTAAAAAACAAATCAGTGTTTTTTTTCATAGATTGTAGGTAAAGCTACCGTAAGGTAATGAGACGGTTGTGACAAGATTCAGGCCAAAATCACCATTTTAATGTGTATTCAGATATTTGATGCATTTAAAAATGGCCACTTCTTATGCTTGGAAATTTTTACTACTATTTTCATCTCATCGATCTTATAACAAAAAAAAACAAACAAACAAACAAAAAAGGTGTGTGTGTGGGGGGGGGGGATTTGTGAAAAGTAATGGGACACCAAAGTGTGCCTTATTCATGGAAAATGGCCTATATGAAGCTCTACGGATAGATCTGAATAATAAATGGGCTATTCGGGCACATCTGTATTCTGTCGTGTTTGCAGGATGATATTTCTAGGCTGGGGTTGAAAAATAGACCTGCTCTGAGATGGCTTACCAACTGTGGTGCAGAATACAAATAATGCCGGCTTATATTTATGGCAGGATGCTGTCAGTGGTCTGGAGCCAAAAATAAACCCCACCAGAGTGAAGCAAAAAATAAAAAAAATAACCCACCACACAATTCACATGGGACTCACAACTAATAGTGTCAAGCCAATCACAAAGATGAAATCAACAAAGGAGGACATAACTACATTTTTTATCTAAAAGAGAAAACTGACTGTAAACAGGCAATGGTGTATGTGCTATAGCACCCCCTGACCCAAGCTGAATATACAACACGTGCCTGCATTATGATTTACAGTATGACATTTAAGAATTGTCTAACAAATCATGAGTGGTAAGACCCCAATTTAAAGTTTAATACAAAAAAAAAAATACTAGAAATCTCTCAACATATTTTGAAAACATAAATTAAGAAGAATAAGTGAGTTACGTGTCGTACATGTGTAGACCTGTTTTTTTTGTTTTTCTATAGTCATGTGTTATTGTGACAAAGTGTCTGCCATTGTCCTCCGGCAGAAAATCCACCAACCTCTTTCAAGCTCCCAGTATGAGAAGATTACATTTTCACGGGCGGTAAATTGAAATTTGGTCTTTTCTTGCCCTCACTATGAGGCTGATAACTGCGTGTTACTGTCAGAGGCGTCCCTCTCTTATCCTGTGTCTAGGTGAAGTATCGACTGCAGCTAAAGCTGACCGGCTCTTTTCATTAAAGACGACTGGGGACCAACCAGTCAGCAGGGGGGTGAAAAACAGGCTTCAGCAGAGGACAAAAACAAGCACGTAAAGACGAGAGATGAAAGAGTACAAATGCACCAAAACCCAGATAAGAAAGCAAGTGATCTGTTAATGATAAGATTTTCATGTTATTAGGATCCATCAATGGACACATTCTTCCACATTCTGTTGTAATAAATCATATTTTAATTAGGAAAAAAATTCAAGTATGTAAATATTAGATAGATAGATAGACAGACAGACAGAAAATCCTTCTTCAAAAATACTAAAATTATGGAATTAATGCAAAAGTAATGGAATTAATCAATAATAAATCATGCTAATCAAGTGGAATCAAAACTAGAATAAATAAATTCCTTAAAATTCCTGTCTAGATTTAAGGTATTCAGGATTTAAATTTTTCATAAGCCAGGTATGAGCTTAAGATAAATAAATATTTATTCTTGAAATAAATAAATAACTTTATTCGAAAATGTACTAATTTATGTCATTTATTTTATACTTGTTAAACGTAACAATAAATCAGTTTTCAGACCTAATTAAATAGTTTTAAATTAGTTTGTCTTTTTTGTCTAAAAAGGCAATTAAATATAAATTAAAAGAGTAACATTTCAAAATGCGAATTAAAGAAATAGTTTTTAATTAATTATAAATTGAGATAAATTTTAAATCTGACATGTAGTGAAATGTAGCAAATAATACATTATTAAATTACTTTTCAAATATTAGTTAAAGGGGTCATCGGATGCCCATTTTCCACAAGTTGATATGATTCTTTAGGGTCTTAATGAAAAGTCTGTAACATAGATTGGTTAAAATTTCTCAATAGTAGTGTAAAAAACATTTTTAAACCTGTCAAAAACAGCTCTTGTCAGAGCAAGCTGTTTTGTAGCATTTTCCTTTAAATGTTAATGAGCTCTGCTGACCCCACCCTTATACCCTTATACTCACTTCTTCTGTAGGTGAATCTGGATCACGAATGATTCGCGCGAACAGAAACACATTTAGGTAGATCAGGGGGTGCATTCCCTTCAAAAACAAATGTAATCCACTGCGTCTTCAGTGGCTCAGATGTCGGGAGTAAATGACAACTGCTATATTCATTATTACATCCAACAACAGAACGCCTCAATCGTTTAATCTGAGACATCTTGTCTTCCCCTGCACCAGAGTCGACACAATGGCGGACTGATGACAGCTCACTCAGGGCAGGTCTAAGGTAAGACGGCCTTGTCAATCAACTATTGTAGGAGCGGCCTGTGCAGAACTACATAATTCTGACAGGGCTCTCAGAGCAGCCTGATTTGAGAAAGTAGATTTTAAAATAGGGATTTTAAAAAAAAACACTGGGTGGATTTTTATCATTATAGAATGGATGTGTACACACACTTCCAACACACATTTATGTTCAAACAACTGGTAAAGTGAATTTTGCATCCGATGACCCCTTTAAACCTCAGACAGGAAAGAGAAGGCCAACATGGTGTTTCTATCGAGCCAGACCTGTGATATGCATTATTAGCGACTAGCAGTCAAGGACAATACTCACACTTTTTTTCACGTCATGTTGAATGTTTCATATATGAGGCTAGAGAACAACGTGTGCACTGTAGGTGCTAAATTATTTCTCACACATCAAAAACCATCTCGGCCACTGCAACTGACCCAGATGGAGGGTTTTCGCCTTGGGGGGAAAACAGTGAGCTAGCGTAAAAAAGACTGATCTCTCGCTCTCTCTCTCTCCATTCACTTTCAATCTTTCTCGCTCTTTCTGAACAACAGCCTGCTAAGACACAGCTCAGCAAGAATCTGGCTTGGAAATCGCTTCACACAGCTGACATTAAAGACAGCTCATGCCCAGCGGCAATTCGTGAATATGGTTCACATCCTCGTGACATCTATGGAAAACGTGCATCTGTATATACCAGTGATGAAAGAGCCTGTGTGGAGAGAGGTGCAGCAGACTCCCATGATGCTCTATGGTGAATATCACAATCGCGTGCAGCTCGCATGAAGACATCACACTTACAGATATCCTATTTCTCAGGCTGTGAAGCTGGTCACGTGACAATGCGACTTCACGCTATTCCTGACTGTGGCACAGAGGAAACAAGCCATGGATCTTCATTAGTGGCAATCACTGAACTGTCAACAGCTAATTAATAGTCTGAGGAGGCCAGTGGTTTCATTTTCAGGTAAAAGCATGTTAGGGAGCTGAAAGCAGGAGCGCTTGTTTTTGGGAGAACATATTGAAGGTGTTTTTAGTAATGATGTGACTCATGAGGTTAATGAAGCACCTGCTGCATCAGTGTTACTGAAAGTCTAAATGTCAGAGATGTTATTTAGCATTAAAGGGACAGTTCATTTGAAAATGAGCGTTGAGTCATCTCTTACTCACCTTCAGGTTATTTCAAACTTTCATGTAACACAAAAAAATGAAATTTTGCATTAGCATGTAGTTTCCAAGGGCTACCAAAGCCCAAAAAGTACAAAAACGCATCATAAATGTAGTGATCCATACAACTTGTGCACTATATTTCAAGTCTTTTGAAGCAATACTTGATATACTGGTCTAGCTCTCAAATCTCAGCCAAACATCCACATATTCAATCTCTGTGCATAATGAGATATGCAAGAACCAATGAAGTTGTCATTTTCATGTTGTTTTGTTCATGATGAACACATGCTCTCTCTTCAAAACCCAGCCCTCCATAGACATGTAAGCCAACTTGATAACAGCAAACCCAGTGACAAACAAATATTGCTAAATGTGTTTTAGTGAGATTTCTTATACACTGTAAAAAAACAAACAAACAAAAAACAAAACAAAAGAAAGTTGAGCAAACTTAAAAGTTTAAGGCAACCAGCTTCAGCAGATTTTTGAGTTTTCTCAACTTATTTTTTAGGATATTTTTGAGTTTTCTCAACTTTTTGTTGTATAAACTTAAAACAACAAGTTGAGGAAACTCAAAAATCTGCTGAAGCTGGTTGCCTTAATCTTTTTAAGTTTGCTCAACTTTTTTTTTTTTTTTGTAATTTTTTTACAGTGCTGTAAAAAATCAAAAGTTGAGAGAACTCAAAAATCTCCTACAAAATTAAGTTCAGAAAACTCAAAAATCTACTGAAGCTGGTTGCCTTAAACTTAAGTTTGCTCAACTTTTTTTTACAGTGTAGATAATCAATTTCTTTCTGCTTTTCACTTTTGTAACTGTGTTAACTAAAAAAAAACCTGTATAAGTATACGACTAGCTCACAGTATGCTTTCAGTTTTTAGACTACTTGACTAGATGCAAAGCTTGTCGGCTGACTGAAAAAAACCCTAATAAAATTAAATACAACTATTTATTTTATATCTTTGGTTACATAACATAATATCTGACCATTAATATTTTAAATATTAATTGCCATATTTACATTTAAGCCAACACGTATAAAGTGGTTTATTGTTGTTGTTATTAGAAACAAACTATTAAAAAACATTTTCATTAATTGAAATAAAGCTGAAAGAAGTATAATTATTAGATGACCAACTTAAATGAAAATTAGAAGCATTGTGGCAACTACAGTAACTGAAATAAGTTGAAGTACTAAAATGATTAAAACTAAAAATGAAAAAAACTAAACAGAAATACTTTAAAAAGCAAACAACTAATAAAAATGACAATCACATAAGTAATTTAATAAAACAAATTAAAACTGAAAAATTTCAAAATGAAAGCTAATTCAAAATGTTCATAAATACTATAAATAATACTAAAATAACACTGAAGTGATTTTGTGGGATTTATAATCAAAGTTCTTTCAGTCAATAGAATTGCTTTGGGGTTCAAAGAAGACAAAATCTTGCACAACACCAACAATACACTGCATGTGTGGTCGAAGCACCACTCAACCTGTTTCTAAAGGTCACATGGTCAATTGCAATTATTATTTGTGAAGTCCACCAATAATGTTACAGCATCCACTGGGTGAAATGTTCACTACAACCAACAACACAGTCTCTTGACAACTTCCATTGATTTAGAAAAAATAAACAAATAAAAAAATAAAACACACTCAGTGTGAACGACCCTTAACTCATTCTTCCTTTGGGCAGCTCTTGGCCAATTCAATCTGCGGTCCAGAGGATGTGTGCTCTACAGCGCTCAATGACCTTTCATGATAATTACAGCTGCTCAGCTGTCCTCAGGCTCCTCAACCTAAAAGTAGCCGTTATGTATTATGTAACCGAGTGATGGCAGAAGTGCAAGTTTGATTTAAAACATCCAACATGTCCTCTGACAAGGGTGAGCGACTTTCCATTGACTGTGTGATTTCTACAAACATGAGGCTTTCACACAGACATCAGCCAGATCACACACTGATTAGTGGCCAAATGTCTGTATTGTTGGTCATAGTAAGCTGGATGTACTACAAAAGACTATAGACGTATACAAAGACGGGTCATTCCTATTACTTGTGAGTGGGAGAAACTGCAACACGCAATATGGCAGAATATCACTAATTGGTAAAGTCATTGCAGCACTGCAGCGGCTGTTAGAAACTCCGGTTCCCATCGAGACACGCTTATGACTGCACACGCTCACTGGCTGGTCTAGATTGAAAAATTAAGCTTTTTAACGCTATGGGGCAGTTCATTTCAGATTTTGTTGCTGATTTGACAATTTAATTTCGAGTTCAGCAAGCAGTTTTTGAGATTTTGTGATTCCCCCATTCATTTAGATAGGACTTGGTCTTAGATGCCCGAAATAGCTGCCTGAAGGTTTTGCAAATATAGCTGCCGAGTAGAGTAGAAGAGTAGAGTTGGGGTACTTAGATCTGGGACTTGGATTCAGTTTTGAAATGGACTATAACATCATGTGTAACATTAAAGTTAAAAAACAAGTAACATAAAATTAAGACAAAAAGACCTTAAAAGGATAGTTCACCACAAAATTTAAATTCTGTCTTTAATTACTCACCCTCATGTTGTTCTAAACCCGTAAGACAATATTTTTGATGAAATACGAGAGCTTGCTGACCCTCCATAGACAGCAAGGGTAATACCACAATCAAGGCACAGAAATGTAGTAAGGACATTGTTTAAATAAAAATGGTTCAACCATAATTTCACAAAGCTACGAGAATACTTTTTGTGAAGGGTCAGAGAGCTCTTGGATTTCATCAAAAATATCTTAATTTGTGTTACGAAGATGAACGAAGGTCTTATGGGTTTGGAATGACATGAGAGTGAGTAATTAATGGGTTAGTTCACTCTAAAATGAAAATTAGCCCATGTTTTACTCACCCTCAAGGCATCCTAGGTGTATATGACTTTCTTCTTTCAGACGAATCCAATTGGAGTTATATTAAAAATTATCCTTGCTCTTCCAAGCTTTATAATGGCATGGGCAGGTATTTTTGTTCAACAGTTCAAAAGTAGTCAAATAAAGCGCATCCATCCATATTAAAATGCTACGGGGGGGGGGGGGGGGTCTAACTGTTGTACGCACATTCACGAGAGACTGCCTTTCTGGTGGATGACGTAGGACGTAGGCTAATCACCGGCACGTGCGCTACACCTACGTCCTTCTCGGGAAAAGCAGTCTCTCATGAATGTGCATACGACAGTTAGCGGAAGTTACAAAAAACTATTTATATCGTTTTAAATATGGATTTTTTTTTTTTTCCCAAAATGGATGGTTTCGCTACAGGAGGCCTTTGTTCACCCCCTGGAGCCGTGTGAGGCACGTTTTAATATGGATGGATGCGCTTTATTTGACTACTTTTGAACTGTTGAACAAAAACACCTGCCCATGCCATTATAAAACTTGGAAGAGCAAGGATAATTTTTAATATAACTCCGATTTGATTCATCCGAAAGAAGAACATGAAACATGGACTAATTTTCATTTTTGGGTGAACTAACCCTTTAATGACAGAATTTTCATTTTTGCGGGAGCTATTAATTTAATAAACATTTCCCACTCAAACTCAATTATGTCAGGACCACTATTGTCAAAGATGACTGACAATTAGCATACAGTTTGAATTGGCAGTATGGTTCTGTTCTGGGCAAGAACTCCCTGCACATCCATGCAGCCTAGCACAGATAAGAGCAGGGAGAGCAGCAATAACACCCCAGGTTAAAGAGAACAGAACCAACATAAATGTATTGCATATATCTTTAAAGATCAATAATTTATGTACACATTTTAGAATTAGTCTGATTCAAAGGAGAATCAGAGGGCTGAATCCTGACTGACAAGAGGAGGACCTGGGGATGGAGGAGGGTAATTAGCTATTTAGCAACGCGAAAACTGCTGATAATACTGAGGGACCTTATATATGAATGCTTAGATAGGTGTCGTGTTCCTATAGGTAGATGGGGATCAGCTGATGTGAGCTTAACTAACGCTCCGCTTGATTTGTTTAAGGACTAGGATTCAACAAAGTGTATTCAGACCCAACACTATAAATCAGCCATTTGAACAAATTGTTTGAATGAACAGCAATACCTAAAACCAGTCAAGGTACCAGCACAAAAACACACTCCGCAATCATCTAATTATCGTTATCGCAGGACATATTGAGATAACTTTTTTTTTTGGCAATATCATACACCCTATAACTTGGCTTTTGGCTAATCCAATGGCGTGAGTTTGGGGGCGGGACTACCACAATCAAAGTGGGCGTGTCAGTAGGTGTGTTTAGGAAACCTGTCTGAAAACAATTGTTTCTTTCACAGTTACACGTAATGACACATTACAACGTGAAAAATCTCTAAATTTACGTTGTTGCATAATTGTGCCCATCTACCGAGGCACACAGCAGTTTGCTTGGCCTTATAGACTAAAAATATATGCCGCAGCTGGCGGGGAAGTCTCAGCGAGGCCCTGTAATGAGCTGTGTCACATCAGCATGGCCCAGCAGCGCCTGTGGTTGTCTCATGTCACTTCCCATTCGCCACAGCAGCCACTGGAGCTCCAGTGAACCACCAGGAAGTCAGGACAGCTCCTCCATCTCTCGCCTATTTTGGGTTCACTGCTTCCTCGGGCTGCCTCGAGGTGAAACAGAACAGCATTTCTCAAGCTTCACTGGACCCATGGACATCTACCTTGAGCGGCAAAGACTGCGGAATAATCGATGTAATCATATCAATCTGTGTGAATCATTCTTCTTATCATCTCTAATGGTTCTTTGCATCAATCTTTACTTATATAACGCTTACGCAAGCAGTGCTCACAATTGTTGTGCTTGGATGCTAACGTCTGCTTCTTTTTTATTTCATGAACTGCGTCCCAAATGACGCACTATACACTATGCACTTGTACACTATGTACTCAACCATGTAGTGTATGAATTACATAAGGTTAATTTGTCATTAATAATCGGAGTCTGATAGCCCCTCTCCTTTTGCTACATAATTAAAGCTGCGACAGTTGAGTGCATGAAGTCTCCAACATTCCACACTTTGTTTTTTTGGTTATTTAAAGGGATAGTTCACCCAAAAAAGAAAATTCTTTCATCATTTACTCACCCTCAAAACTTACTTTTGAAGAAAGTTTGTAACCAGGCTGTTTTGGGGCACCATTGACTTCCATAGTAGGAAAAAAAATACAATGGAAGTCAATGGTGCCCCAGAACTGCTGTTTCCCACATTCTTCAGAATATCTTCCTTGGTGTTCAGCAGAACAAAGACATTCATACAGGTTTGTAACTACTTGAGGGCGAGCAAATGATGACAGAATTTTTATTTTTTGGTGAACTATCCCTTTAAGTGCATCATCTGGGTATTTAAAATGCACTTTTTCTTTTTGGTATTTTCAGTGTGAACACACTACTTGCACTATTATACTACAAAACGTTATAGAATAGTGCATAAGTATTCTATTCGGTAAACACCTATGGACTTTTATGGAGTGTTTAAAGGGACAGTCCACCCAAAAATGAAAATTGTGTCATCATTTACTAACCCTTATGTTGTTTCGAACCTGTATGATTTTCTTTCTTCTGTAGAACGCAAAAGGAGAATTTTTTTGAAGAACACTGAGAACCAAACAACATTGGGGCCCATTGAAAAAAAAAAATCTCAAAATATCTTCTTTCTTGTTTCACAGAAGAGTTTTAAAGTTTAAAGAGTTTTAAAATGACATGGAGACAAAATGGGTCCATACAATAATATGGTCATGTGTTCATAAGTATTCATCTGTTGCAGCTGCATAAAGAGCGATTTTTCCTTTCTTCTTAGTTTCATAGGACAACAAGGTATTTTTTTATTAAAAAAGATAAAGGAAAAATTGATTCCTCATAATATGACCCATTTATGTCAAATCTATAGCATGCATTGAACATTCACCACGTATTCACACATCTAAATGCCATCGAACACGTGGTCTCACGTATTACATAAGAGACAATTAACTACCAGCCGCGTCCCTGAAGAAGTGCTGCTGAGTTTAGAGACGAAGCCGTTCGATTTTCAGCTCATCTCCTGGCATTTCACTCTTCCCTAATCTATGAGTCATTTTCTCATCTGTGTACAGCGGACAGCGCTGACCTTGGTTTATAAACACAAGCGTACAAGAGAAGCGCACTGTTTGTGGACCGTTATTAAACCACCACTGGTTCTGATCAATATTATCAGTGACTTTGAAGGATGAATAAAACTCATTAGAGCACATTTAAAGGGCAGTACGAGCATTTAGTGCAGGTGATAAGTGCTATCTAATTAAGACTTCTGATTACATAAATCTCTGACAAACGCAGATGCAAAATTTTTGAATTTTCAGACCTGAGTGAACTTATAGGTCTGTGTATTTAATGATTTGTGAAATGTTGTTAAATGAGACTAAAGACATTTGTTTGCTTGTGCAATCACATTAAGGGAACATTCTAGGTTGAATAAAAGTTAAAGGTCAAGTGTGAAATGTTTTTAATAATAAAAATGTTTCTGGTTCAATACAATTTTTAATTAGTCAGCAGCACTTGCTGCATAAATTTAAAAAAAAATTATTCATAACTAAATGTTAAGGTCATATTTTAGTTAACAGACTTAATCATTAAATTTCAATATTTTTAAAAAATGTAATTATTTTGAAGAAATTATTTCATAAAAAATCTTTGAGCTGTAAATGTGTCTAAATTCAATTAGATAATCATTAAATAAACATTTTGTAAACATTAAATATATCATTTATATTTTTAATTAATATTTTATACATATAAAATATTGAGCTGTAAAGTTGTCTAACTCTAATTAGATATTCCTTAAATATACATCTTTATTTAAAAAAATATTATTATTATCTTATACATATACAAATTGAGCTGTCTAAAGTATTTATTTTTTATTACTATTTTATTAGTAGTATTTTACTATTTTTTTTACTACGTTTTTAAAACTATTTTTTCCACCAATATTAGTGAATCTTTTTTCCGTATCTTCCTTTAATTCAGTCTCTGTATTCTTCAAACAAGTAGTCTGGTGGATTGTCACTGAGGTTGCATTAAGCTGTGTAGAATCAGGGTGAGAGTGTCTAGAAAGAAAACAACAAATATAAATGTTTTATTGTCCCAGCAGTGGGCAGCTCTGTCAGGAATCATTGAGAGTTGCTTCAGTGCAGCTGGAGGACATTGTGGGGCTCATAGGGACAGTTTGTTCATGATGTGACACTGACATGTGACGCTTCTCAGTCTGACGCCAGGACATGAAAAGTGCATGAAAAAGACATGACATGATCTGAGTTACTGAAGTTAACTGTACTGAAAACATACTTAAACTTTGAAAACTAAAAACTTTCTCTCCAGTGCAAAAAGCACACATATCGAAACCGAACTTCAAAACAGACTCATATTTCCACAACTTTCTTGGTTTGCAAAAGAATGAAATCCAAATTGCAAAGAGGCTGTTCATAATTCCTGGGGTAATTAAAAACTATGTTGAACTTCACATCAAATCTGCAGCCCGTGTGTGAGCGCAGCAAAACACCATTACTCAATTCATACATGAAAACGGTGTTATAATGAAGTCTGAATGACTCAGAAGCAAAACAAAAACAGCCAGTTTAATTCCAAGAGTAAGTGAGAGGGAAGAAAATAAATTATGACTGTTTTGGTGGAAAAAAAAAATTACAAGTGGACTTCAAGGAGAAAAAGTACAACCTCTTTAAACTCCAAATAAATCACTTTTAAGATTTTTGCCCATTGTTAGCTTGTAACTTTATGTTTCCCAAATCACTATGCATGTGAAAAGGCTTGTGAATTTACCTAGACTTATTAAACACAGTGAAAACAGTGCCTTTGTTCACAGGACCTGAAGCGCGGGTTCAGGCACGCAGCGATGCTAACAGGAAAATGAATCAGGCGCTCTGGTCCCCTGCAGAGGCTCCTGGGGTTACAGGAAACAGCCTGCCATCTCTGCTGCTCACCCACACGTCCTGCTCTGTGTGAAACATCTCCAGCTGTCAGAGATGCTCCTCATCCTCTGTACACAGCTGGAGGGACGGTCAGAGAAGCACCTCGCTGCTTCAGAAACACCATGAGCCACGATTGTCAGTCTAGATACATTGTCATTGAGGAGTCTTACAGTTTTTTGTTCATTTATTTGGACTACCATTTAAATGTTTGGGGTCAGTATGATTTATTTTTATACAGAAATTAATACTTTTAACCAGCATGGATGAATTAAATTGATCATGACTGACAATAAAGACATTTATAACGAAACAAAAGATTTTGATTTAAAATAAATGCTGCTCTTATGAACTTTCTATTCATCACAGAATCCTGAGAAAATAATGGTTTCCACAAAAATATGAAGCAACACAACTGTTTTCAACATTGATAATAGTAAATGTTTATTGAGCAGCAAATTAGCATATTAGAATGATTTCTGAAGAATCATATGACACTGAAGACTGGAGTAATGATGCTGAAAATTTAGCTTTGCATCACAGGAATAAATTACATTTTAAAATATAGCAAAAAATAAAACTATTATTTTAAATTGAAATAATACTTCACAATATTACAATTTTTACTGTATTTTTATCAAATAAATGCAGCCTTAAGAGCTTCAGAAACTTCTTTCAAAACATAAAAATAATATAATAGTTTTGCAATAAAAATCATAATATAATTTGGGGTTTCATAACCATTTTTCACACTTTTCTCCAAGCCATACAACTAAAATGACTTGTGCTCAGCGAAGATATCTTTAATGATACATGAAGCAGCAACAGTAAACAAAAAGCGCATAAGAACATCAGAACATATGACGATAGACTTGAGTGCAATCTGAGCAATATCTGTCATGACTCTCTGAGGTCAAATGGGCCGAGACTCATTTAAAGTGCTGTAAGCTGCTTTGGAGAAGCTTTTGCTAAAAGGCAAGTTGCAAATCACAGTCACTGACCTCCACATCTCTCTTCCCACGCATCAGATGCTCAGTTCCAAAACCTAGTGAGCTTCCTACATAGATTGCATTGCCAAGCATCATAGGTGTGCTCACGGTGTGAAGTTGGTTTCAAAAGGTTACTTTCTGAGGTACCTTTTTATGGCCAATTTTGTATAAGACAGCACTGCATGCATCCCAAACTATGGATGACATAAGAGAAACATATATTTTTCATACTAGTTTTTATTAATAGGCTTTGATCTCATTTTATTTTTGCCTGTCCATTCCTCAGAAAAACATCTGCATCAGAGAGTTGCAAAACACAAAGCATGTTGCTTATTCAAATGAACATGCAGAGGAGGATCAGTGCCTCGCTCAGATGTGAGACGACAGCGACAGAACATTCCATCAGTGCATTTATGCCTCGTCAGCAAATGTTTGTATGGCAGAGAAATGCAGAGGGAGTTCAAGCCTGTGGCTGGGTTAGGTCATTTATAGACTTCTAATCAAGTGTCTAGTGTAAATTCTGAAATGATTTGATATTGGAAGTATAAAAGGCGAAAGAAAACTGCTGACGCAAGCTCTGAAGAGACACATTTTAAAATGGCCTGACATGTCTGCTGAAAAATACTCACAAGATTGATGTATTCTGCTCAGCAACCGTGGCTGTAAATACAAAAACTGGCATGATTCTATATCTACATCTCTTTCTGATTATCTAAAGGAATAGTTCACTGGAAAATAAATGTTTTGTCATTATATACTCACCCTTGGAAGACAGTGCTTCCACAGAAAGAAATAACAGCAAAGGAACAACACGAGGGTGGGTAAATAATGACACAATAATCAACCTTGAAAGCAACTGCTGTTTCAAGTAAGAAATACAATTAGATAATAAATGAAGCGTGTGAGGACGCAGGGCTTCTTGCCAGCTTATTTCAATACATGATCATGGCAGCTTAGTGCCACCGCCTGCCACAACACCCACTGTAATACTGTCCAATCAGATGCCAGAATTCAACTACAACAAAGGCAAAATTCTGTCCTCGCAAAACATTAATTAAAAGATAAATGAAGAGATAATTGTTTATAAAAAGCCATAAACTTAAGATATAGATGAAAAAGATAAACCTACTAAATGCTGAGAAGAATCATTTCTAAACACAATCTGTGCACCATGTTTATGCTATGGTAATATTGTGGTATTCTTTAAAGTACCATGGAATATCATGTAAATGTGACATGACAATGTCACATGAAGTCTAACTGAAACACAAGGTGTACAAAACCAATAGTTGGTGCCAACTATTAAAAACACTTTAAAAGAACAGTGCAAATATTGCATTTAAATACCCAAATATTAACACAGAGAGGTGGAACAGTGATAAATTACATTCAGAAAGGGAATATGTTGAAAAGTATTCCAATGGAAAACAGTGTTTTGGAATAACCTCTGGCAATGATCAGAGTCTCTTTGAAGTTAAAGTCGTGGCCTAAAAAAATAATCCCATAAAAATGGAGCTTCATATACTGGGGCATAAAAAATGCTTCAGCATTCGGCTATGGAGAAAGAAACGACCGTATCCCAGCTCTGAAACAGACACGGAGGGAAGCTGGACTCCTTAATAGACTGTCAACAGCATGTTGGTAAATGGATGTTATAATGCAAACCTAATGCAAATAGTCATATAAAACAGATTCAACTCGAGTTTTATTGGGTCAATGGCTCTGGTTTGAAAAGCAGTGAGTTGTCTTGATGTCTACCGCCTACACAGACATCTTAACTGAAATGGAATCTAACAGATTTGGGACACTAAATAAACAGCAACTCCACAGGTCAACAAACAGAGCTGCTCATGCGAAGCACACGGTAGACTTGACTCACAATTGATTTCAATGCAGTTTGGCGTTAGATACTCTAACCAGAAAAAAATACACAGCACTCACAAAAAAAAAATTGTACATTTTAATTAGCCTGAACTATTTTTAATTCAGTATTGAAAAAAAAAGATTAATTATTTCACTAATTAGCACTTTGTCCACCATTTTGAATTCATTTTTTTCCCTACTGAGTTTGTTGCAGTGCATTCTGGGATTTTCGTTACTGGGAAGAATACAGATGCTATCCTGCTTTGGAAACTGAACAAAAGAAGGTATCTTAAAAATAAGTCTACCTTTTGGAACAGCATTCGTATCAAGTGTGACAAAATTAATTAAAAAAAAACAAACAAAAACATTTTGATTAGTAGGCACTTTACAGATATAATCAGCAAATCAGAATTATCCTATATTTTCTCAATGTCTAAGAACTTAATTTTCTGCAGCCGAAAATGATACCAGCCCTCCCTCATCTAATGTCTCTAGAGCTTTAAATCAACTCACTCTGGTCTTAGAGATTTTAATATAGGTCAGGGAATTGCAGCGGGAGCTGCATTTATTCTGAAGTGTGTTCCACCGCTCCGCCATAAAGATGTAAATGCAGTTCTGGTTGCCAACAAAGTCTGAAAAATAATAATACTTAAAAAAAATGTTCTGTAAAACCTAAAAACAAACCATTTATTGTGTGAAAATGGTTGTAATTCTTCCCTCAGTTCTGCTTGATATGAGAAGACCAAAACAAAAAAAGGTAACTATCACTTGTGCATTTTTTGTGCATCATCTCCAATCAAGCTAGAATTGTAATCCAATTTTGCAAAAAGTGTGAAAAACAAGCATTTTTTTTTAATCTTGTAGTTGAAGAAACAACTGCATGTCTCTCTAAACTACAGCAACTAGAAAGATGATTCAATGTGCGTCAGCAAGGACCCTAAAATGTTGAGAAGACACACTGAACAGACAGGACAGAAGCAAACACATCATAAACAACAAACAGATCAGACAAGCACGTTCAGCTGCCAGTGGTGTCGTCAATCACACCTATCAACAGCTGAAGGGTGTACGTTCATGTTAGGCTGAATAGATTAACAAGACAAAAGCTCACAAAAACATCCATCGTTGGCCATCATGTCTTTCTTAAGAGCTGTCTGATTCAGTACATATTATTCACCATCAGGAAAGTGAATGTGAAGTTGCTGCTGTCAGTCAAATCAAATAAATACAGAATGTGCCTGTTTTTTTAAAACATCCTCCATAGTGCTTCTGCAGGAAAAAAAACAAAAAAAATCTACAATATGATTAAATTGACCAAAACCTGCCAATCTTTGTTATTTTGGATTTGATCAGACTGTAGATGTTTGCTTTCTCTCACCTGACAACTTCCCGTGAAAGTGTATTTTGCATTATTTTAAATAAAAACGATTATTTTTTTGTTTCTATGACAACAAAAATATTCAGCCATTTTTGTATGACAAACAGCCCAGTTTACTCACTGAGTCACTCGCAGTGTAATGCACAAGATGAATCTTCATCTGTCACAAAAACGTGAAGAGAAATTGTGATTTTCCGCTCATATTTTCATTTTGGTGGCTTTATGTAAGGAATAATTCACATGTGTCACCACAGGAAGCTCTGGAGGAAAAAAAGATTGAATCACACACATCTCTTACATGTCTCAAGGGCAGACTACAGTTCTTACAATTCAACTTAAACCATCTAATGCTGCAATTCCTAATAAAGTTATAGGCCTTTATTTCATTTACCTGTCAAAGCCAATTTTTACATTTGTCACTTGCCCAGTGTTAATTCTGGACCCTGAGTGCACACAAACAAAATCAGCTTTCAATGATTGCACGCACCTCCTGTGATCTGACAAACACACTCAGAATAACTCACAAACACCTCCCCTTTATGCTAATGATTGGAACACCAATCAAAATCACCCTCAGGAAAGAGAACAGCAGGGGACAGTACTCGGTTGAGCTCCTCACATCTCCACCATTTCTTCTCAGAATTCCAAAGCATTCCCAATGTCAGTCAGGATATCTGTGCATTTGTAGGTCATACTGCCCTGATTAGATCATTGTGCCTTTGAAGAGGACTGAATATCCCTTTGTGCCTTATGCTCTCTGAAGGAAGAACGTCTTCTGCATTTGGAAGTTGCAACTAATCAAGTGTGGGTCATTGGTGTCAGTCTTCTCTTTGGCAAGGTTAGGGAGTTTGATTTGTGCTCACATTACACATGGGAACTGCATGGTGTTGATTGCTGCTGTCAACGTCACGTCTGTGATTTGTCTTACATCAATTTTGTTTCTGACAACAGCAGCAGGTCTAGAAGGAGCACCAGCAATACTCAAGTAATCAAAGAAGATGGTAAAGTTTAGGGATGCACTGAAATTAAAATTCTGGCTGATACCAGTAAACAGATAATTATTTTTATGTTAAGGCCAATAACTGGACAAAACACAAAGTTTGTCTAAATAAATAAAAACTACAACACAAAAAATGAAAAGAAATCGTTTAAATGCTATATAATATATAATATATATTTTTTTTAGATTATCAGTATTATTATTATTTTATTAGTGTTTTTAGAGATTTACTGAGTTATAGATAGGGCCAAAAAACCAAAATGCATGCACACAATGTAAATCTGCACTGGAAAAAAAAAGAGCATGTACGATTAAACGTCCAGTTAAATACCCGCTATCCAAAATAATCTAATTTCATAATTTTCTGTATTTTTTTATTTTTTTTGCCAGGACATTATCCAGTAATTTTACGGATATTTCCATTAACCCTAAAACACAACACAAGCAATGAGGTGCAAAATTTAAAATACAGATAAAACTCCAGCTTAAAAAATCTAAATAAATAAATAAATTTAAAAAAATAGTAATTTTACAACATTTCTTCATATTAATAAAGTACATTGTTCCCTATTTTAATGGATATTTTCACATTTTTGTTTCAAAGACTGTAAAGATTTTTAATTCCATTCAATTTATATGGGCCTTTTTTTTTCCACACAAGCAAAGTAATTGATGGAGCAAGTTGCCTGCTGACATCTTTGTGTCAAATTAACAATCACCTCCAAAGTTTTTTTTTTTCCATGAAAAGCAGGCTCTCTGTGACACTGCTATCTAATTCCATTCTTATAATGTCATTCAGCCTGACAATATGACATCCACAGCATCACACCAAACCTGTCTGTCTCCTGTTCGCTGTAGCTCAAGAATCCATCTTCAGCTTTAATATCGTGACAGCACACACCGACAACAATTAAAACCCTGTACGTGACAGCTCAGTCTCCGCATCCTAAGAAGACCGCTTCCTGCTTCAGCAGGAAGTCACTGGTGTCTACTTCAGTCAGTGCACAGGAATCACACAAGGATACAGAACTAAATTAAACTATAATGTGATTTGTTTCAAAACAAACCTGGAGGGTGAACCTTCTTTCTATTACCCAGGGTCAGCTGAATATTTGCTGGATTTTAAGTGACACTGTAGCTACAGGAGGTCAAGATGATTCCGGTGACCGCGATGTGACGACGGCGTAATAAGTCCTGTGCCCGGGGCATTGGTGGAACGGTTTAGCTCTTACTGCCTGAGCTCATTTCGGAACGTAAACATTGGTAAGTCTAATTAGAGGAAGCCTTATCTGCCGCCCAGAGCGCATACGCATTACTGCGACCTCAAAGACAACTACGGTTCATTTTTCACGAGAAGACTGATGGCAGGGCAACATTTTTAATGAGCTGCTCCAACTGTAATGCATTTAATAAACAACCCCAGCGATGAAGGATTCAATTTAGCTGTGTTCCCGTTACAGTTTAACAAGCGCATGTAAACATGAGCCATTAAACTGCTGATGAGAACCCAAACCCAAACAATAAAAGAGCTCTATAGTGGATGCAGATTGGTTCAAAACCATGTGATCATGTGTGTTACCCTCAACAGTGTCGGAAAGTGTTGTCATTTCAGTATTAGGGTCATTAGCCGGATTTCCATCCACATATTGTTTATGCAAATTTTGGAATATTGCATAAAAATGCTGGATGGAAATACCAAGATAACAACAAGAAAAGCAATGGAAATGCATTTACCAAATAAATTCCTCTAAACAGTCATTTGACTTGTGGAAGGATGTGGAAAGAAAACAAGTTGTAAAAAACCAAAGTGTACCATATTTACAAGCTAAAACTTGGGAGCTGTTAAAATGGAAATGTTTTCTTATTTAAAGTTAGCATGAAATTAAAATTCACCCTATATATATTTTCTAAATGCATGTTATTAATTCAACTGTGAGCAATTCATAATGTGACCTTATAATGTTTAATCGAAATGTCACACCCACAAAATGACCAAAATCCATCTTAAAATATTAAAACCAAGATTTTTTACATTTCATTGCAATGGTTTTAAACAGTCACTTGCCACACAGGCATTTATGCAAATTTCTGTCAGGATCACTATCGTCCAAGAGGATTGACAATTAGCATACAGTTTGGATTGGCAGTATGGTTCTGTTCTGGGCAAGAACTCCCTGCGCATCCATGCAGCCTAGCACGGATAAGAGCTGGGAGAGCAGCGATAACCCCCTAACGTAAAAGAACAGAACCAACATGAATGTATTGCAGAGATCATTAAATATTCAGTAATTTAATATACACATTTTAGAAATTACCCTGATTCAAAAGAGAATCAGAAAGCCAAATCCTGACTGGATGAGAGGAGGAGTTGGGGATGGAGGAGGGTCATGCAAAAGCTGCTGATAATACCAAAGGACCTTACACAGTACATGAATGCTGAGATAGGCATCGTATTCCTATAGCTAGACATAGATCATCTAAGAGTGAGCTGATGCGAGCTTGACTAACACGACCTGCTAGAACTAACACTATGCTTGATTTCTACAAAAACAACAAACTTTCACTACTAGTGGCTAAAGGAATGGAAAATGAGTGGAAAAAAGGCAAAATGACAACAGGCTTATACTATAAATCACAGAAAATAGAGTATAGTAAAAAGTGGATTTTTGCAAGCGAACAAAATGTGTCCAGCTGAATCTTTCTTTTACTCTTGCTCTTGTATTTAATCCTGCCAAAAGTTATTTGCCAATCAGAATGTGTTACAGGGCTGAAAAACAAAAACCTAAACTCATACAGTCTGTAAAGTACTAATGGGCAAACTGAACTAGAACCTTAAAATCATGTTTTTCTGATCTAGGATTCAGTGATCATTGCACAGAACCACATCTACAAAGCCAAACGAACATCTCATGAGAATCATCGCTTGAGAAAATCGCTCTTATGACTAATACAATCAGTGTTAATTAGTTAGTGGGCTCAAATCTGTACCGTGTGTTCAACAACATACTGTGGCACTCAAGCATGGGGAGAAATCTTGTGCAGAATAACAATGTGATTTCCTGAGGTCACAGGCTCTCAACGCAGCTTTTGTCAATTTTGTGCGTCCCACTTGGTTTCTTTATTTCCACGAGCTACCAATTATGTTTGTTTGTGGTGTCAAACTTAGCGTGTATGTCTGCGCAATGACCCACAAGAGACGTAATCATATTCAGCAAGATGAGTCAAACCTGGCTTTTGACAATCTAAAAACACGGATGCAATGGAAATGCATTCAAAGGAAATATATACTTGAATGAAATAGTTAAATACAATGTGTCATTTATCAAAAAAAAAAAAAAAAAAAAAAATCCAGCCTAGGAAAATTATATGTAAATATATTTACATGAAAAATGCATGTAACAATTATACAAAAGTAAGGTATCGGAAAGCTATAAAGTGTGCTCAAAATGATACATTTTTGTTACTTAGCTTCAATGAGGAATATCTTCAGACCGGTGAGGAACTGCAACCTACAATATGTTTTTTTTGTACAAAGAACTATGACTTCAAAATATCCATTACTCAATATATGACACCTTTAAAGGACAAGAAATGGTGAGAAAAAAAATTGTGACAAAAATGTATGGGTGAATGCTACAACTTTACATTCAGAAAATGGCAGCAAAAAGGTATTACAAACTCAAGTTAATGTTTTTACATTAATTGTGAGTCATTTATCACTTTACAATGATTAAAATATGATGTAAATAAAGTCTAGTCCTCCAAGTCACTGTAATTTTTCATAAAAGATCACAAAAATAGGCAACAAACCACTGTGTCGCTCTGACCTTTTGGTGCTGAACATGTTGGCAGGACGTTCGCCTCTGACTCAAAGGTTTCCTTCTGGGAAAAACCTGAGAAAACAAACAGACACAGAAAGGATATTAAGAGCAGATATGTGAAGGTGGCCTGAGCCCAAAACAACAATGATTATGTCCCCAAAAACCCCCCACATTAATAAAATATGCAAACAGAGCTGCTAAACTAGAAAAACTCTTAGCGTAGGTTCATTTTTTTTTACCACATATAAAGAAAAATACCATGTATAAAGAAATAATGACCACGAATTTATTATTTTGGACACATTTACAGATATTAAACGGGACCAGAGGATAAAGAACAAACTGGCTGGTTAATGTCTGACTGAAGTACATTGAGCTTAATGATCTCAAATGTTCTCATTAAAGGCTTAGTTTTAATAGTTTCTGTGAGCTGATGAATAATTCATTATCACACTGGTTGAATGTTGTGAGATGTTTGCCGAGCGTAAGCTGTACTCCATCTAAAGACAGAAGGGAGAGTTTGCAGTCTTCTACATCTGTTAATTGGGTGAAATTAAAAAGTGTTGTCAACACTGCATGGCCATTCAAGACAGAATACTTGTTGAATACTGTGCATTATATACTGTCTACTGCCTATTTTTAAAATAGTATAGTACATAAATAGTACGTAAAGATAATTATTACAAAAATTAGTATGCCACATTGTCACATGATGATATTATACGTTTGATTTTGCAAGTGATGCTGGCTGACTATCTTTAATAAACGACAGAACAGAAGTCATTCATTTCCAATGGAGAGTAGTATGGGAGCTGTGTTTTTGGATTGGATTTGAGCTTCAGATGCATTAAAATATTTGAACTTTCGATGATGGGTATAATGCAAAGGTGGTTAAAGTCTCGTATACCAGCCAAATGCAAACAAAAAGATGTGCTTTCTCCATGCTTGCCATCATCTCTAGACTTTTTAAGAGAAAAAGAAAAAAACAGACTTAAATTTGAAGAGGTTTTCATATACTTGTCTGTGGACAAAAGTGGCTTGTACATCTAAAGAGCATAGGAGAAGCAGGATCTTTTTATCTGTACACCTGATTGGATGCATGCATAAGTGATGTGGCCTGCAGGCTATAGGTACTCTTTAACACAAAGGTTAAAGCGGCAGCGGTAAAGGTCATCATTAATGTGCAGGACCTTAAATGTATCATAATGAGAGGGAGGGAATGCTCCACTCCAACATGACAAAAAACACAACTTTGACTGTGATGGACAGAGAACGACAGAGAAAATGAGGGACAAAAGTACTGTGGCATTACTCATTACTAGCATGGCATGAAGTCAGCATGTATTCAAAGAACATAATACCAGTAGAAAAGTTAAATAATGTTTTTTTTTTTTGGCCAAGACCAAGGTGTGTGCTGATACAAAAATAAACCTGCCCAAAGAAATATTCAGTTGGAAGAGTTTGCCAATGTTTTGAGAGCAGACAGAAAAAAAAGTACATGAATTTGCTCTTTGGCTTCTGGAGATGTGCTCAACTCCAACATCTCAACTCTCCTTGGAAGCACATTTTGTGAGCCAAAAGAGCATTTGCACATTCTCCTTCTAGAAAGCTTTGAAAAAACAGTCCTCCTGAGGTCAAAGGTCATGTTTCATGACCTTTAAGAACAGTACATTCCTAAAGAAGGCATCAATGTCATGCCAGAATGTTTACTAACACAGGCTATTGTACAGCACTGGTAAAATGAAAATTAAATAAAATCATCAAAAATATAGTGATATATAAATTCCACAGAAGCATGAAATACAAGCAGGAAAAAAACCCTGGAAATCATTTATAAATCCACTAACTTGTGAGTCGTGAATGAGGTCCAATGCTAGTAACGTGACGTGACGTGACATGTGGCCAAGTATGGTTGCCCATACTCGGAATTTGTGGTCTGCATTTAACCCATCCAGAGAGCGCGCACGCACACATGGTGCAGTGGGCAGCCATATATGCTGCGGCGCCCGGGGAGCAGTTGGGGGTTCGGTGCCTTGCTCAAGGGCACCTCAGTATTAGTATTGAGAGTGGAGAGAGTGCTGGTTATTCACTCCCCCCACCTACAATTCCTGCCGGACCTGAGACTCGAACTCACAACCTTTAGTTTACGAGTCCGACTCTCTAACTATTAGGCCACAACTTCCTTCCTGTAGTATTGCTACAGCTGCATATGGTTAAAAAAAAGAAAAAAAAAAAAAGAAAGACAACACAATTGCTTTGATTTATGATTTTTAAAAAAAAAAAAATACAAAGTAAAATAATAAAATTTGATTTAATTTAATTTAATTTTTCCCACCATTTGGGAAAAATGGTGGATCATTTATAAATAACAACAAAAAATGAAAATTAAAGTACCAACTTTTTTCAAAAACAGAAATTGGACATTCAACAAAGGAACAGACCTTAAAAACAGTTGTGACTGAAGGGAGCAAACAAATTTTTTTTTTTTTTTTTTTTACACACACACGCACACATGGTGTCAAATGAGGACAAATAGTCATTGAAAAGTATAGTGTATATGTGTGTAGTTGCGTCAATACTTTGTTGTTTTATTCCTTTAATGTCCCAAGTCCACAGACACACAAAACATTGGTCTATTTTAAGAGCCATGTGTTGTGGAGTTCTGGGAAAACACAGAGAAATGGCATTGATGAACAGCACTGAATCATGGGATTTCTCCTGTTCGGTATTCCACTCTAACTTTCACACTCTGATCTTCACTTGCTGGTTTAATCTAGTCTATTTTTAACCCAACACATCTGAGACACGTGTGGGAGGAGATGTGAAAAAATACAGACAGAGCCTGTTGAAGAAAGAGTTGTAATCATAAAAGCTGTGGTACCTGCAGTAGGTATTAAAAAAATCAGTTCTTTTTTCAGCGTTTTATGTCATAAACCCACAGCAGCACCGGAAGCAGAGGTCTGTGCTGAGGGAAACGTGGCACGTTCAGAAGGTTATTTCATTTTATTGTATTTCCTCTTCTCAGCAGTGAGTCATCCCTCTGGTCTAAGCGTTCAACAGATTTAGAGTGATTTCATCAAAAGCCTTTCATCGCTCCAAAATAAAGCGCCATGGACTGTGTGTGTGGTTTCAGAGGGCAGTGGCAAGCTTGTTGAGAAAACGGTGCTATTGACATTGAAATGGATGGCCCAAAGACAGAAGCAGGTCGCCTTGAGTATATTTAAAGACTTGCAGTTTCCACAACTAACTACAGACTAGGTTGACTTTAAACAACCATCCCAAAAGTCCCATTGTTCTTCCACAAACTCACACACAAAGCAATGCAAGAGTTCTTGACAACATCAACAAACAACAGGGAGGAGGGCTTGCGGTCATTTTCTTGTACAGAACATGAAGAACAAGAAGATAAACAATATGGATGAGACGGCGACTGGGGAGACGTGGGCAGCAGCTCGCTGGCACTTTGATGGCTTGTCTTTTTGGGTTTTTTTGAGTCCCGCTTCCCATTGGGAATTGTGGCCGACTGAATCAAGTGTAAAAAATTTGATGTGATTTTTTCCCCCCTAAGACTATGCTTCTCAAACTATGGTACAACTAAGCATTCACTGTATATGAAGTCTTCCTTTCACTAATGGAAAAATATAAATGATATAAAAATATATAAATATGTATTTTTAAATGTTTTTAAAAAAACTTCTTGTGCTCATCAATGCTTCATTTACTGTATTTGATCAAAAGTACAACAAAATGTATGTCATACGCTCATCAAACCTGCATTTACTGTATTTTTTTTAACAAACACAGTAAAAAAAAAAATATTGTTAATTTTCAGCAGCCATTACTCCAGTCTTCAGTATCACATGATCCTTCAGAAATCATTTTAATATGCTGATTTGCTGGAAAACAGTTCAAGTCTCAATTTTTGTTTTGTTGATGAATTTCTTCCAATAAATTATAAAGAAATAATATATATAATATATATTATTTCTTTATAATTTATTGGAATATATATAGAGAGAGAGAGAGAGAGAGAGAGATTCTTTTAAAATACATATTTAAACTCCATCTGAAAATATAACAAAACAAATCTGATTTCTCATGACGTGACATGATGTGATAGTTCTATAAAGCTGTTGAAACAATAACTATTGTGTAAAATGATCTAAGATTATTCAAATTTAAGATTTTGGCCATACAACCCACCATGGTATTTACAAGTTCCTTTGTAAAAGTCTAAAAACCGTGGTACTTTTTCATAGGAGCTGTTTACCACCCTAAAACAAGTGCTTAAATGGAACAAAGATGTACAATATCACAAAGCAAATTCTGATTCATCCTCATTCTCCTCCCACAATCACCCGCACAGAAACAAACAAATCATGCGTGTTGGAAGGCTTTCTGTGGTCTTAATCACTGCGCGTCTGCCGCAAGGTGACTCATCCTCCACTGCGCTCTCATCATCCTTTACCTGATTCTTACAGAAACTCTTTAAACCTGACAACATCTCCAGGGACTAACAGGGGTCAAATGAAGCCTGCAGAAACACGACATGATTATGGAAATTTCCCTCACAATTGCTGCAAACGTGTAAACAGCCCTGCTGTTGATTCTGAACACTGTTTACACTCATTCCAGAGGTTCAGTTCTCATCACAGGCCGCTGTTGTCCTCTGTTCACTGCCTGCCATCTAATCAATAAATCAAAGCACAAAGGGACGATTTGCTCATGCACATTAACAAATAAAGACCTTCATAAACACTGCTGATTCTACAAACACAATAGATGGAGTGTGTTCATCTAGACCTTTATAAATCACTATGTAAACCTAATGACATCATACAAGACTTTCCATTTATATCCTAATAGTTTTGTCAGATAAAGAAATTCAAACATGTGATTTTAACTTTTTTCATTCTACATACCCATAAGATCAGTAAAAAAAAAAAAGTCACAAAGGATATATATTTATCTCAGTTCTATAGTAATGGAAATCAAATAAGAACTCTTCTTCTTAGATATTTCCCCTCAGAAAAAGACCCCAGTGATTTCACATGTCCCCAGATTCTGACAACATCTAAACGTCTCAAAGTGTTCTAAGATTTGATAAGATGTGCAAGCAAAAGTCAGTTCTCAGCATGAACTCAAAAATGTATCTTCAAAGACTATCTGAGATAAATATTCCACTCTATATTCATACTATGTCAACAAGAGTTTTTATTTAACTGCTGCTAAAACTTATAAATTGCTACAATGCTCAGTGATATAAAACTGCTAAAGCAATTAAGTAGGCCTATGTTTGAGAGACAGGTGCAAACAGACTTGATGTCATGGCGCCACGAAGCCAATAAAACATATTAGCGCATACAGCCTACATGCACAATTAAGGTTTCGAGGAAGCCTAGTTAAAAGTGTTTTTCACTGGGAAATGTACCTGCTGTGCAGAGCTGTTGACATCATTAAAGTGCAAATGTTTAAAGAATAAAGTTCATCGCTGACAAATGATTTCCATGGATCCTAGGTATACATTCATTATATCCAGCGCTCTGTTTGTGTCTGTTTTGTGTATCGCGTTGTTTTACTGAATGAGAACGCGCTCCAAACGATTTAGCACGTGATGCGAATGATTCAAATTAAAACGCGAACGGATTCGGACCAGCCTGTGAATCGGTCCCTTACTGAACGCAGTTGAAAGAATCGACTCATGTAACAGACAAAAAACAGGAGACACGATATGATTGCTATGATTCTCATGTCAGTAAAAGGCTCTGATCTCAGAGGAGGATTTATCAGTAAATTTACTGTGCCTTGTGCACCAATAAAATTGGCTTATAAGCCTACCGATTCAGATCGTTCTGCCAACTCCGTTTTGTAACCGAGATACGATTCATTGACCTACATCGAATCGCTAATTTGCTAAGTCTTCCATTCTAAATAGCCTACAGAAAATACTAACCTAAATGATTCAATAGTTCTGTTGTCATGTTTGAGTTATGTTTGCTGACCAACTGGTGTCCCCTCGCATTCTTATACAAACTCATTTAGGCTATGTGAAGTAAGACTTGTGTTCTAGATGTTTCATCAGTTAAGCTTGTAAGATTTTACAGCTAAAGCTAGCTTGTTTCCCTGTGCATATTTAAAATTATAATTTGTTTTGTGTCATGTTGGTGTGCTTTGCACACTTAAACACAGAATAGAAATAATTCTCCTTCGTAAAATAGGCCTAGCTATTATCTCCAAATTTCTCAGACATGTCCAGCTAAGCTAGATTGATTCCTGACACGTAAACAAACAACTAGAAAGAAAAGTTTGGTTGTTTTTCCATTTACACAGAACAAGATAAAAAGCTGAAAAATTATGGTCGAGACGTGGGCAGCAGTTTGATTTTTCAGGCAACATATTTACAACATGAAAGAGTGACTAGTCTTGTAGTTTGCGCTTGGCTTGAGGAATACAAAACATACAAGGTCAACTCCATCAAAGAAAACAAGACATTATGAAACCACAAGATTATTTCTCGAGTCAGAATGCAAATGTTCTTTTCTTTAAAATCAATTGCGTGTCCACATGGTTATGGAGTAAGTGAAAAGCTGAAGTGAAAGTTCTGTGTTGTGATATCTGAGACACTATGGGATTGTCTGAGACCTGCTTAGGATATTCATTGCAAGACCTTTCCACCCTTGAGCAGACACACTTGTTTTAATTAATTATTAAACTGTCCTGACACAGAATGAGACTAGAGTGTAACACAGACCTGTGATTTCCCATAATGCAATTCCCTCATGGTGTAGAGTTTTGCTGTTGTTTTCTCTGCACAACTGATTATTCATAATAATCAATAACAATTAATAATTTCGACTTTTCCAGAAATAATATCTATTCTATTTTTAAAAATAAATAAAAAAGTTGTCTAAACCATCCTTTTGAGGTGAAACTACTTTTTTAGGTGGGATCAATTCTGGGCTGTGCTGCTAAATGCTGCAGTTGCACCAAAAAGAGTCTTTAGATTCAAATGTGATAAAATAATTTTACAAGCAAAACAGCCAAGATATAAATTCGCAATTCTTAGGAAATAAGTCAGTTTTGCAAGATGTAAATTCAGAATTCACAATTTCTATCTCACAGTTCGGACCTGCGAGTTTAGAATTGTGAGATTATATTTCGCAATTCTAAATGTATATCCCATAATTCTAAGTTTAGGCCTATATCTCTCAATTCTGAGGCAGAAATGGGAAGGTATTAACTTAAAATCACGAGAAAAAGTCGCAATTGCCTTTTTTCTTTTTGTCCTGATTCAAGCCAATTCTGGTTATCAAAATGGCTGTATTTTAAAAATAATATTAATATTAATAATAATAATAATAATTCAGTAAGTTCAAAATGTGCTCTTGTACTGTGACTCCTTGTAATATTAGCTCCAATAAATATATTATTAAATCTATAGAACATGAACAGTGCTTTAACCTTGCAGAAAAGTGAGTGTGTGCTTGAGCTCCATTCCCTACAATTTACATTCCGAACACAGATGTGATTGTTTGAGCTCTTGGCAAGGTGGGACTCTGTCAGTCCAACTCTGGATTTATTCTGCTGAGTCATTACACAAAATGATATTATGTTGACAGAGACAAATGCCTCAGGAGGCAGTGCTCTAAAACGACTTTGTTCCAAGGTAAATTTAATCTTGAGAGCTGGACGCATTTCGATACAACAGAGCACAGATTCAGTCCTATAAGAGCATTTCATTCCTGCTTTGGTGTCGGTCGTGTGCATGTGGAATTTGCCAGTTGTTTGTCATGTTTATCACATTGACTGTCAAGAGCTGGACGTAATGTGAATTTAAAAGGGAAGTGTGCTATTTTAATGCACATAGTTTTTTGGACATTTTGTCATCTGCAAGGCAAAAATCAGCAAAGTCATTTGTCATTGCAAATGCTAAATTAAATTTGCAGAGTCTGAAACTGACATGTCGGGAGAGAATAATAGCTGCTGTTACTGATTCAACGAAAATAGCATAAGAACAAGCACGGAAACATCTAAAACAGCAGATGAGCAACCAAAAAGTCCCTATATACAACTAAGTGGGAAATTGGTCAAAATGAGCCACCAATCACTCATGTGTGAGTCTTGATGTGGACTGTTTTACGTTAAAGGTTCAACCAAAAATGAAAATTTGTTTCTTCATCTGAACAGATTTGGAGAATTTTAGCATCATATCACTTGCACACTAGTGGATCCTTTGCAGTGAATGGGTGCCGTCAGAATGAGAGCCCAAACAGCTGATAAAATCATCACAATAATCCACAAGTAATCCACACAACTTCAGTCTGATGGCCTGAGGGTGAATCAGTTTTCAGCAAATTTTCACTTTTGGGTGAACTATTCCTTTAATACATGAAACACGTGAGTAACACATGATAAACCAAGCTGCAAGGGTCAGTAGCTGTGTTACTAGGGCTTAGAAGAGCAAATCCCTCGCTAATCTACAGACGGCACTGTACTTCTGTTTACACTGGGATTTAAATCTTTCACTGGATCTCCAGCACCATAAATTGCTTGCCATAACTGATCATGCAATCTGAAAACTGTTAATGGCTGAAAAAATTGTGAGCTAATGAACGGTGTGCTCATAGTTAAGAGAGCCTCTCATTTTCAAGGCCGCTCTTATGATACAAGTTGAATTCGAAAATAAGAAATTGACAAGAAAATAAAAAATAACATTACAGTCTAATAAACTATACAGGTGCAGGTTTTTAAAAAAATTCCAATTATGAATACATTTTATTGAACATCGTTGAGGCTGTTTTATAAAAGCAACATGCCAAGATTTTAACATAGTTAAGGCTTCACAGCATGCCTAAAAATTCCTCGCCAATGATCTGTCTAATGTCTATTGCTTTTTATATAAAATAATTAAGTATTAAAAAGATAGACATATTTTTATTGATTGCTGAGGGGAAATCAGTTGCAAAACAGCATCAGCATCAACCATGCACAAAACCATAATGCAATTAAATGAGAGAGTCAGAAGTTCATTGCTGTGAAACAAATGTTTACAGCATTAGTTAGCAGTGCTATCACTAACAGACTTAGAGCTTAGACATTTTCTCCTCATGAAAAAGAAATTTTCATGCAGTCCCACACAACAAACTTTTTTAAAGTCTTGATATTTCAGCTTTTTCCATCTGTCCCATAAATCATTGACTAGTTTGCGTCAGCGCACTATTAATTCATAAATGAAGTGTGGCTGCATGATATATCACTGTAGCCTGAACCAGTAAAGCTCCTACCACCTGGAGGACTCCAACCGGCTTCTTTGGATTTAGGATTTACTCTGTTATGCAATACTATGAGCTGACTATAATGCCGTAGATACAGAAAAAAAAATCATTGTTGCTGCAGTGTTCAAAACAAAAACAGTGATTCTGTTCCAAAACCTAGTGAGCTGACTACGTAGGCAGCATTTTAAGTATGTTCCAAAAGGTAGGCAATGTGATTACGATATTTCATTCTAATCAAATTTAAAAAGGAAGCACTGCATGCATCTTTCATGGAAATGATAATCCCAGAATGCATTGCGGCAAGTTCTTTGAAATAATGTATACAAGAGGGTGGAGTGAGAGAAATTTCTTCTTGCAAGGCAGCTCACTTGGTATTGGAACAGAGCCATAGTTTTAATTGGAAATCTTTCATTTTTAATGTGCTGTAAATAAGTGATCCGTCAACACTGAAGTGAAACCTCCATTTTGAAAGAATCTGAGAGAGACAAGCTGTCATGATGTTCAGTCTTTCATGTGACACTGTCTTTCAAAGAGAATGGAGCAGAATTTTAATTTCACTAAGAGACGAGAAAAGGTCCCCCGTGCAATTAGAGAAATAGAAAATAAATGGTGTGCGAGGACATGACATTTATCTCATACGAATGTGAGCTTTTGAAATCTGAAGCCAGAACAAAGGTGTGTGGATTTATTAGTCGCCATTGTTTTAATAATAAACTAAAGGGAACAAATAATTTTGGGGTCAGTAATAAAGAAAGAAATGCTTTTATTCAGCAAGAACATTAAGTTGGTCAAATTTGACAGTACTGTAAATACTTTTACATTGTTACAAAAATTACTTTTCCAAATAAATGCTACTTTTCTAACATTTCTTAAAGAATCAAAGAATCCCTATTTTCATGTGTAAATTACATTTTAAAAGAAATTAAAATAGAAAATATTTTAAAGTGCCCCATTATGGATTTTTGAAAATGACCTTTCATGCAGTGTGTAACAGCTCTAAGTGAATGAAAACATCCTGCAATGATTTAAATCTGAAAATGCACCGTGTATAAAGTTATTGTCTCTCAAAAGAAAAGAGTCGACTCTGAATCATTGAAACGAGTCGTTTTTAAAACGAATCCCAAGCCGTTTCATGTTGACGTCAACATGAAACATTAGCATATTGCCCGCCCACTTGTTGGTCTTTTCGCGCTGGTCTAAATGAAAATGCAAATTCATTCTTTGCCCCTAGGTGCCGCTTTTGGAGCGGTAAAAATAACGGTTTCCCCGGTAACGCTGTACTCAAAGCAGCACTGCACTCACAAATGCTGCTTTATCAGGCATTACAGGCATGATGAAATGGAAATGAGACCAATTGGACCAATCACGGCAGCTTAGCGTCACGCAAGGGAGGAGTTTGGAAAAATGAATCGTTGAGCGAATCGTTTGGGAGTCTTTGAGCAAATAAGGTAAAAAATAAATACATATTATAAGACAATAAAAGTGTTTTTTGACCTTGCATGCATGTCAACATGTTGTTGGGGACTCCCAAAACCAAAATATGAACATTTCATTACCCATAACAGAGGCACTTTAAATTGTAATAATGATTCACAATGTTACTGTTTTACTATATTTTAATCCAATAAATGCAGCTTTGGTGAGAAAAAAATCTTTCCAACCCCAAAATTTGAACTATATACAATACAATACATACATACAGAACAACATCCTATAGCTGCATCAAGTACACGTCTTTTGTTACATATCACACTATAATTAAGTCATAGAAGGAAATAGTGAAGATCATAACTGATCTTCCAGTGGAACAAATGACACTGTAGCCTTGAACAGTCGATAAAGCAGCTGTCATTTTAGTGTCACAAGAAAAGGAAATGGCTGTCAAGATTTCTACCTTTACATTTCACCATAAAATGAGCACCTATAATGGCTGTCCTATTCCAAGGCTCTTATTACGAGTGAGATTTATTATCTGAAACATGACTGTCAGAGTGTCTACGTTCTGTATGAACCGAGAAGAAGGTTATGTTCATTATAGATAAATCAAATCCTCTGGTGGGTCTGTGCTTCTCTGAATATTTAATCTGAACTCACATGTCAAAGAATACTAAACTGTACCGATTAATATTCACAGGCTGCACTTTACATTGATTTTACCGTTTTACCAGTGTTCGTAATGTAAAGCAATGTGTCAGACTTCATTTCACAATGCACCGATATAACATTATAAGCAAAAAACTGGTGCCTTGCAAAGATTTATCCTAAATTTTACAAATATTGGGTAACACTTTAGAATAGTGATCCTTTGTTAATGAATAACTACACAGGAATAAGTCACTAATGCACTATTAACATTGTAGTAACTACTAGTAACTAACAAGAAACTCTGATTAATGAATTAGTAAGTAATAGTGCTTAGTTGAATGTGGTAGTTCACTATTAGCTAATCAGTAACTATTATTTTTTCATACCTCCCTAAGAACTACTAAGAACTACTTCATACAGGTTCATAATTAATATGAATAATACATAATGTATAATTAATTCTAAAGTAAAGGTCATAGTAACTCACTAGTAATGACTCAAGTATTACCAAATTCTTCTAAAGGAATTACTAATTATTTGGATCAGTATTCTAAAGTGAAGATCATGATAACTCCCTAGTAATGACTGAAATCATTGTACGCTTTTGAGAGTTTTGTAAAGTATTGGATAGTAACTATTAAGGTGGTACTACATCCTTCTAAAGGAATTATTAATTATTTGGATCAGTATTCTAAAGTGAAGATCGCGATAACTCCCTAGTAATTACTGATGTTATTGTAAACTTTTGAGGTTTTTGTAAGGTTCTGGTTAGTAATTCATTTTGCTAACACTTAAATCATTATTAGTGGGTTACCGTGATCTTCACTTTAGAATACTGATCCAAATAAATAGTAGTTTCTTCAGAAGGATGTAGTAACACTTGAGTCATTACTATCCAAAACCTTACATATATCAGTATGTCAACCTTACATATGTGTCAGTCAATATTAGGGAGTTATGATGCTTTTCACTTTAGAATACTGATTTCTAAATCAATAATCAGAGTTTCTTGTTAGGTAATAGTAGTTACTACAATGTTAATAGTGCATTAGTCACCTGTTCCTGTGTAGTTATTCATTAACAAAGGATCAGTATTCTAAAGTGTTACCAAATATTGTTCTTCCACAGGCTGCTACAGAGCAAAATACATTTTCTAGTTTCCTCTGCAATTTAATGTTTTATACATATCATATTTTATACCCCACTCAGGACAGCTTCTTCAATATTTAGTCTATGATGACACACAAAAAAAACAGATTCAAGGTCTCAAGCTGCTGTTTTATTCTCACTGAAAGCTGGAAAGTTTTCTGAAAGCACATCTATGATGAAGAGCTCCCCCTAGCGTAGAAGATGGACGACACACATGTCCTTCTTTAACATTGAAGGAAAATCTGTTTTTCAATTCAGTGACAAAAATATCTTTATCTGAACTCAGCAGGCAGAACATTTAGCAATGGCATATGCATTATGATAATATTTTAGGTCATTTTGAAACATTTGAAATTTGTACTTAAGTGTTTAAGAGTCCATGAGAAATAAGTTCAATTTTATTTTAAACACACAGTAGGAGATAAACAAGGGATAAACAAGCAATGCTCTCAGGGAACATCACTCTGACAATTCAAAACACAATTCAAGGAATCAATATTTGAAGTAAATTACTCTTAAATGAGTGTGAGTCTTATTTAAAGTGGATAAGATTGCTCAAGTTAAAGATGTTGTGTTTCTGTGAGAAGATCTTCATGCAGCGACTCAAACGGGATTCCTCACATGAGAGGACGGGATGCTTTCAAAGGCATCGTTGTTTAGCTTTTGTGTTCTGTTTGTAGTATAAATCAAAAGTAGAATCATTCAAAGCTGCACAGCAAGAACATTTGTCGCAGCTAACATCTTTGAAGGAGAATGTTAAAAAAAGAATGAATAACAATAATAATATTATTATTCATATAATATTTTTCCATATTATTTAATAATCAGTTAAAATACATTAATTAAAAAGAAAAAAAAACTCTCTAGCCTTAATTTACTACCAACTCAAGACAATTTTATTATTACTATCATTACTTATTTTTAACTTTTTTCTAAAACTAGTCATCCAAGTAAAGTTAAATTATGTTTGTAATATGTAATTTGAGATTAAATCACAACACCAGCAAAACTTGGAAGAGCACATCTATATGATACAACTGCAAACTACAGACAGTGATTCCTGTGTGTCCTGTCATGCAAAACTCACCACAACACCCAACAGTCTCTATAAATACATCAGTCGTACCACTTTATGCATCTGAATCATCATGCATGAACTCTTGTATCATCCAGGTGTTAAAGACTCCCTATGTCAGAGCATGCAGGTGCTTCTGCATCATTTCCTAAACATGCATGAGAGAGAGAAGAAAGAAAAGATGGGACTCACTCTCAGAATGAAGCTCTCTTCATGTCCCAGGTCTCTCGTACACGGACGTTTATGATGAGTTTATGCAGCCGGTCACAGTAATGCGCATCTGTGTGCAGGATGAGACACACACAGAGTAATCTGACCTTCTGAATACAGACCGAACCACTGAGACAGGGGAGGAATGGATCATACCAAATCTTTTATGTCACGTACACAGGGAGTGATTTATTTATACAGAAAGTCAGTTTTTCCTGTATAAGAATGAAGGTAAAGATAATATGAATATATATATATATATATATATATATATATGGTTTTTATAGTTAAATAAAACTACAAACCATAAATAATTTTCCTCGAACTAAAATAAATGTTAATTGGAAAAAATACAATATTATTTCAACAATTAAGTGTAACTCATGGTACTAAAATAATCAAAGCTTAAACTGAAATAAAAATAAATAAAACTATATAGCAAAAACAAAAAAACAAAAACAAAAACTTGAACTAATAAATTACTAAAGATTTAACTTAAAAATAAAACTGGAAAATATAAAATTTAAAAAAATTAACACTGAACATGTTAACATATCTATATATATTGAATTAACAGACTGTATCACTTCTTATATCCAATTCTGTGAAGAAACTGTAATTGATACTAAAGTGGTTAAAATCTTTTCAAATAACAAGCCATGGTTTACTAAAGATCTGAAGAAATACCTTAATGAGAAAAATACAGCCTTTCGTGAAAATGACTTTGAGGGGTTTAAGGTAAAAAGAAAGGAATTAAGAGCTATGATACAAAAAGCAAAAATTGATTTTAAATGTAAGGTAGAGGATCAGTTAGCAAATCATGATGCAAGGAGTGCTTGGCAAGGTTTAAATAAGATGATGGGGCGTGATTCGAAAGGTGTTAATAATGACATTATAGACACAGATATTTTAAAATGGGTTAATGATTTAAACATGTTCTATGGAAGATATGATGTAGTTGGCAAAAGAGATAAGGTTGATGAAACTAGTGCCAGGATTCCTGTGGGTTCACCGATCTGTTTGAGAAGTGAACACACTAGAATGTATCTTAAGCAAATTAGGTCCTGTAAAGCACCAGGTCCAGATGGCCTTAGGGGCCATGTTTTAAAGACATGTGCGAATGAATTAACTGACCCTTTAACAAAATTATTTCAGTTTTTATTAAATTCTCAGACTGTGCCTAATATGTGGAAATTGTCATTTATACGGCCCATTCTCTGGTAAAAGTGGGGGCGAAAAAATTTGAAGATTTCCGCCCTGTAGCCTTAACATCAATACTTGCTAAATGCATGGAAAGGGTTATTAGTTATCACCTTAAATCATATGTATCTGAGCACCTAGATGTATTGCAATTTGCGTATAAGCCTCAAAGAGGGACAGAGGATGCTACACTCACTATGGTCGATACAATTGCTAGTCACTTACAACAAGCAAAGGCATATGCACGTGTTCTTTTTATTGATTACACATCTGCATTTAATACGATGCAGATACATGTACTTTTAGAACGTCTCTTAGCTTTAGGAGTGAATGGAGTAATAATTCACTGGATTAAAATTTTTTTAACAGATAGACCACAACAAGTTTGCATCAGGGGGGTTAAATCAGATATTATGTTTTCAAATACAGGAGCACCTCAAGGATGCGTTTTGTCACCCCTATTATTTTCTGTCTATACAAATGAGATGCAAATGCAGAGTACAAATTATAAACTGTATAAATACGCAGACGATATGGCACTAGTTGCACTCTTATGGAAGGATTGTATTGATTATGAGTATGAAGAGCATGTTTTGAAATTAGAAAATGGTGTAAAGCAAGTTCTCTACTGATAAATGTTGGGAAGACAAAAGAATTGATTTTGAATCACCCAGAACCCTTAACAGAAATGACGTTATGTGATCAACCAGTGGAAATTGTGAAGGTTTTTAAGTATTTGGGAACTATGATTGATTGCAAATTAAATTTTTCTGGTAATGTGGATTTTATCTGTAAGAAAGCAAATCAGAGGCTATATTTGCTACGGAAATTGAGAGAATTTTCCGTTAGCCAAGGTGTTTTACAAAGAATTTATATTAGTTTAATTGATGTGTTTAAGTGTTTTAGGGTACAACATAACGGCTTGGTTTGGGCGAATAACATCAGTAAATAAAGTAAAATTAAATAGGATTATAAGGATGGCAAGCAAAATAATAGAAGTTAAGCAAAAATCGATTGATCAGCTGTATGATATGGCAGTTAGGAGGAAAGCTACATAAAGTGGAGATACAAAGCACCCTCTGAACTATGCCTTTGAATCGTTACCATCTGGACGCCGTTATAGGACACTGAAGGCAATTAAAGCAATATATAGACAAACCTTTGCACCATACGCAATAAGTCTTTTGAATAAAGGGTAAGACTACAGTGTTTTTAGGAGGGATGAATGTATTAGTTATTTATTTGATGTGTTTGTGTATTGTATTGAAATGTGAATTGAATTTTGAAAATTGAATTTTACCATAGGTTTTACTGATTTAACTTAAATTTAGCTACATTTAACCCCCTGGGGTCTGGTATTTATGACGCGAAAAGAACTAAAAATACTCCACGAGTTTTGATTGTACAGATAAGAACAAGGTCTCGTTTGAAACTGCAAAGGGTCTACTTTTATTTGAGCATAGTCATAATAACAACAAAACAATATGCTTTTAAGAAATAGAGAAAATAAACAGGGTGCGTTCTCTGCCGGCTCTTGTGAACAAATTTTCTGTATGGTTTTTATGGCCTTATTTCAGTGATTTCAAAATTTTAGTTTTTCACTAACCACGCATAAACGTTGCTTTCTCAAAAACACAATCATGTACATAAATGCTGCAAACATATTATTGTAGCCCACTTTGTGCTGTTTACAGTGTTATTAGACTTTAGCCATTTATGTGTTTATAAGCAACTGAAAAAAGCACAAATGTCAGGGCATGTCAAAACTTCTCCAGGTCCCCAAAACACCCTCAGACCCCAGAGGGTTAAAAACCGTATTTCATTAGGCAAATTGATATAATGTTAATATAGCCTACCAAACCTATTGAAGTTCTGAAATCTGCTTTATACCTTTGTAATCTGAAAACCACCAAAAGCAGGCGGTGATGAGGAAGTCTTGATGAACCAAAGTTCATCACAAGCAGCTTTTCCACAAGCTAAGAAGAAAAATGCCATATAGAACATACAGGACCAACCTTTTTTAATAGGCTATTATTTTTTATTCTTTTTTAACACATTGTTCTGTTTTTACGTTTTTACAGATTGCTAGATGTGTTCATTTCCTGTCTGATGTGTGTTTATTCTGAAATATAGCGACAAAAAAAAAAAAAAAAAAAAAAAAAAAAAAAAAGTAAAAAAAAAGAAAAAAAAAGGTTTGTCTTTCCAAACCTTCGCGTATCAATATATCAATCGAATCGGCTTGTGTGGTGTGATGTCTATTCCGGTATGGGAACGTTGTAAGTAGCCTACTTCAGCTTTCAAGATTTTACGCATTCTAGAGTTAGTGAACGTCCCAGACCACTACACAAGTTTCGAGAGTGAAAAGGGCCGATTAGCTGGTAAGCGCTCTGAAGACTAAACTAGAGAGCTGATTAAATTGCGTTTAGAAGGTGTGCTGTGTCATTCACACAAACACTAAACACCATCATGGTAACACACATGATACTGAAATAATGCAATAAATATTCATTTAACAACATTAGGTGTAACATACAACCATAATGAACATAAATGAAAAGAAAACATTGTTAAGAACATTGAACATTGATTAACATTGAAAGAAACATAGTTATTTCAACGTAAAAACATCAAATGTGAAATGTAGCTAATGCAGGGAATTCTGGGAATGTCAATTTATGGTTTTTCACTGAAAATTATACATTCTTTTTCACTTCCAAAAACTGTATTTTACTGTAAAATTACATAAAATGTCCAATATGTTTTTTCACCTTATATGGGGGAATTTAACCAATTAATAGGTTTTTACTGTAGCATTTTTACAGTCTTTTAACGTTAAATCATGATCATTTTTTACAGTGTATCTTATTTATATGTAGACATACTGAAATTTTAAATATTTATGTAGGACTAATGAACATGTGCTTCAGCCTGCTTTTCAAAAGGAATATATCTTTAAAAACATCTAAAAAAATCTATCTATCTATCTATCTATCTATCTATCTATCTATCTATCTATCTATCTGTCTGTCTGTCTGTCTGTCTGTCTGTCTATCCATCCATCCATCCATCCATCCATCGTTGTGCTCATAAGTTTACATACCCCTTGCAGAATGTGCAAAATGTTAATAATTGAAGCAAAATAAGAGGGATCATGAAAACTGCATGTTATTTTTTATTTAGTACTGTCCTGAATAAGCTATTTCACATAACAGATGTTTACATATACTCCACAAGACAAAATAATAACTGAATTTATAAAAATGACCCCATTCAAAAGTTTACATACCCTTGAATCTTAATACTATGTGTCATTTCCTGGATGATCCACGACTGTTTTTATATTTTGTGATAGTTGTTCATGAGTCCCTTTTTTGTCCTGAGCAGTTGAACTGCCTGCTGTTCTTCAGAAAAATCCTCCAGAATGAATATTGCAGCTGGATGTGTTATATAAAGTGTTTTAATGCAGTAATATAATCTGCTCTGGCCTTGTTCAATCCGCTCGCTGTTCAGAGCTGGAATCGAAGAGAAGATGAAACCACAATAAACTGATATGGTCTAAACTGAATATCAAATATTAAGATTGACTCTGCTTTTTCAAGGTCAAAGTTGTTTGCATTCTTATGTCGGTTCAGAGAGATGTATCAGAAATGATTGACTGTGTTTACAATGTTGATACATTTATCTTTACATATAATTAAAGCAATAACTGGTTTTAAATTTAAGCAGCATCAAATACTGATTTTATTTATGCAATTAAACACAAATCATTATATCATTTTATAACTGCAATATGATTAAATTCCCCTCATTTTAAAATTCATTCTCTGTTGTCATCAGCTGTTGAAGTCAAAGAGCGGGTTTTCCCAGCAGAAATGAAGACTTGTTACCATATTGATTGATGGCGAGTGTCCGCCGCAAGAGGTGGAAATCGATGGGCGCTGTGTGGATACCAGGAGAGCTGTGACGGATGCCTCTGATGCCTTCCCATGAACACCCTGGTGGGCTCTCATAAATAAGTCAGAGACTCAGTGGGTAGACAGAGAGAGGTTTGAACCAGCAATGAATTGTGTTAGCATCCTCCACATACACACTCTGCATCTATATATAGGTGGATATTTGAACATACAGCTGCTTGTACCAATTTTGGCCATTATAGGCAATATGAAGGCTGTTCTAAACTGTATAGGCTGCAAAATATATCAATAAACATGTAGAATCATTACATTATTAGCTTAGCAGCAAGTCTTTTCTAAAATGGCTTTCTTTGTATATAGTATAGCCTAATATACTCTGTCAGCCAAAAGTTTGGAATTATTACAATTTGTAGTGATTTTAAAGCTGCATTTATTTGATCAGAAATACAGTAAAAACTGTAATATTGTGAAATATTTTTTACAATTTATTCCTGTCATGCAAAATAGAATTTTCAGCATCATTACTCCAGTCTTCAGTGTCACATGATCCTTCAGAAATCATTCTGAAAAATAAATAAATTCCTGCTTACCCTAAACTGTTGATGCTGAAAATTCAGCCTGGCATCACAGCAATAAATTACATTTAAAAACATATTAAAATAACATTTTAAGTGTTCTTTTAAATTGTAATAATGTTTCACAATATTATTGTTTTTACAGTATTTTTGATCAAATAAATGCAGCTTAGCGTTAAAAGAAGAGACTTCATAAAAAAAAATTAACAGACTTTTGCCCACCAGCGTATGCAATGCTGCCTTAGAACTTGGGATATAAAGGAGCATGTGTTGCCAAATAATTTGAACAGTCATAAGCGCACCTATAGTGCTTTAAAAACCGTCTCAAGATTTTGTAACAAAGCTCTAGAGTCTTTATCTTCATGCACTGATGTCTAAGAGGTCATCATTATCTGTATGAAAGACTGACTGCGGAACAGCAGGGTTGAGATGGCAGCCGCAGGAACTGATGACCTTCAGCAGAAACCGTCTTAGATGCTAGTGGCCCTCTTTCACATGTCTGTCAGATACTGAGGCAGTCACATGACCCTTATTTCCACATATTAGTGAAGAAAGCAAGAAAAGCCACTATTTGCATGCGAAAGGGCAACATATTCACAAATGTCAGGATTCTCATGAATGTGATAATGGCTTGCTAAGAGAAAATGCACATTTCCAGTGCTTGCTAACAGTCATGAATCACACAGGAGATTTTTCTCCATTTTTCACGTTGTTTACTTTGTTTTCTGAAGCAGATACAACACTTTAGTCCCCATGAGGTGAATTTTGATGCGCTTTTCCCACCTATAGAGACGTGTTACATCTATTAGCAAAATCAATAGGAAACTGAAGGTTTGTTTACAGGTGAACTTTTAAGCTATTTATTGTATTTCTGTAAATAGGGCACAAAATAACCAATTTTTATGTCATTTTAAACATCTTACAGAAAGGGTTCTAATGATGTCGCTTCCTGGGTGTCACAAATTTAAGGTAATGGGAAAACATGCGGTAATAGGACTGCTTTCAAAATGTGTTTGGCAATTAGAAATAATGAATAATTTTAAAAAATAGTTTTTTTACTACAATAAATGAAACACATTTTTTTTTTACATTATTGTATAATTTTAAAATTTAAAAAATCATACATTCAAAATGTTTTTGGCTATTAAAATTAATGAGTAATTTAAAAAAATAATTTTTTTTCACTACAATAAATGAAATAATATTGTTTGACATTTAAAAATCATACATTTCAATTCAATTCAATTCAATTCAAGTTTATTTGTATAGCGCTTTTTACGATACAAATCGTTGCAAAGCAGCTCTACAGGAATTTAAGTTTCCACAATATATTTATATATTGTAGAACCTTAATATATTTAACTTATGGTATTTCTGGTATTTGGTAATTCTGTATGTTGTCTGAGCGTCCTCTGAGGGGTTGGCATTATCTTCCTCAGGTGTTCGGTCATCTCAGATCATTTAAGGGTTGGATCCAGACTGGAGCTTGGCGAGTCACTACGGACGTTAATCCAAGGGCAGAAACAGAGAAGATAATTAGCGTAGCTGCTGTTCCATCTAAGTAAAAATTATTTGTTCAACCTAAGCTAAAGAATAATAATAATGTACATTTGATCAGATATACTGCAGTACAAGATTATGAGATGCATTATATGAATGCTTGGCTAAAGAGATGTCTTTAATCGTGATTTAAAAAGAGAGAGTGTGCCTGAACCCCAAATGTTATCAGGAAGGCTATTCCAGAGTTTGGGAGCCAAATATGAAAAAGCTCTACCTCCTTTAGTGTACTTTGCTATCCTAGGTACTACCAAGAGTCCAGAGTTTTGCGACCTTAGGGAGTGGGTTGGATTGTAGCGTGATAGAAGACTAGTTATGTATACAGGCGCTAACCCATTTAGGGCCTTATAGGTAAGTAATAATAATTTGTAAGTGATACGGAACTTAATAGGAAGCCAGTGCAGAGACCGTAAAAATAAGGTAATATGATCATATTTTCTTGACCTGGTAAGGACTCTAGCTGCTGCATTTTGGACTATCTGTAGCTTGTTTGAGGATGCAGGACAACCACCTAGCAGTGCATTACAGTAGTCCAGTCTAGAGGTCATGAATGCATGAACTAGCTTTTCTGCATCAGAAATAGGTAACATGTTTCGAAGCTTGGCAATGTTTCTAAGATGGAAGAATGCTGTTTTTGTAACATAGGAAATATGATTTTCAAAAGACAAGTTGCTGTCTAATATAACACCCAGATTTTTGACTGTAGAGGACGTAACAGGACATCCGTCTAGTTGCAAATTATAATCTTAAGAGATTCTGTGTACTATTTAATTTTAATTTTTTTTTTTTTTTTTTTTGGTCCAATAAGTAATGTCTCTGTCTTATCTGAATTTAATAGGAGAAAATTATTGGTCATCCAATCTTTTACATTTTTAACACACTCTGTTAGCTTAGATAATTAAGAAGTTTCATCTGGTCTTGTTGAGATATATAGTGGAGTATCATCAGCATAACAATGGAAACTAATCCCGTGTTTTCTAATAATATTATGAAGGGGCAACATGTATATTGAAAATAGCAGAGGACCTAGGACAGGTCCTTGTGGTATTCCATACTTTACTGGTGATAATTGAGATGATTCCCCATTTAAATAAACAAAGTGGTAGCGATCGGACAGGTAGGATCTAAACCACCTTAAAGCCTGCCCTTGAATAGCCCTATAGTTTTGTAATCGATCTATGAGTACCTCATGATCTATTGTGTCAAACACAGCAATAATACCAAGTAAAACTAGCAATGAGATGCAGCCGTGGTCTGACGCAAGAAGCAAGTCACTTGTAATCTTAACAAGTGCGGTTTCTGTGCTATGGTGGGGCCTGAAACCTCATAATTTTTTAAATGCTTCACAGAGATCATTTTTTTGCAAGAAGAAGCACAATTGAGCAGAATTTTTTTCTAAAATTTTAGATATAAACGGAAGATTTGAAATGGGTCTGTAATTTGCCAGTTCACTAGGATCTAGTTGTGGTGTCTTAATAAGAGGCTTAATAACTGCCAGCTTGAATGGTTTTGGGACGTGACTTAAAGATAACGATGATATTATTAATAATAATAATAATAATAATATTTATAATTATTGAGTTAAAAATGATTAATAATTATATAATGTTAATAATATTGAGAAGCGGTTCTTCTGCTACAGGTAACAACTCTTTCAGTAGTTTAGTGGGTACAGGATCTAATAAACATGTTGTTGGTTTAGATGCAGTGATAAGTTTATTTAGCTCTTCCTGTCCTATAGTTGTAAAGCACTGCAGTTTTTCTTTGGGTGCAATGAATGAAGCTGAAGTACTAGACGCTGTAGAATCTACATTTGTTATTGTATTTCTGATGTTATCTATTTTATCAGTGAAGAAATTCATAAAGTCATTACTGTGAGGGAATATTTAGATCGGGTGGCGTCTGGATATTTGTTAATCTAGCCACTGTGCTAAATAAAAACCTTGGATTGTTTTGGTTATTTTCTATGAGTTTGCAGATATGCTCTGCCCTGGCAGCTTTTAAAGCATGTCTATAGCTGGACATACTGTTTTTCCACGCAATTCTAAAAACTTCCAAGTTAGTTTTTCTCCATTTGCGCTCAAGATTACGAGTTTCTTTCTTGAGAGAATGGGTATAACTGTTGTACCATGGCGCAGTACGTTTTTCTCTAACCTTTTTCAATTTGATGGGTGCAACAGCTTCTAATGTATTAGAGAAAGTACACAGAGCAGTTGAGATAAATCAGGCAGGTTATTTGTGAATCTGTCTTTAGTGGCTGGAACATTAGTTCTGCCCGGACGATAATGCGGAGCCATATAGTTAATATCAGTAATATACAGCATGCACGATACAAGGAAATGGTCAGTAACATCATCACTTTGAGGTACGATATCTATATCAGTAAGATCAATTCCATGTGATATAATTATAGTGTATGATTAAAACGATGAGTGGGCCCGGTGACGTTTTGCTTGACTCCAAAAGAGTTTATTAGGTCAGTAAACGCAAGTCCTAATGCATCATTTGTATTATCGACGTGAATGTTAAAATCTCCGACAATTAGCGCTTTATCAACATTAACCAATAGGTTTGAGAGGAAATCTGCAAATTCTTTTAGAAAATCTGTATATAGCCCTGGCGGTCTATACACAGTAGCCAGAGCAAAAGATAGGAGAGATTTCTTTTGCATGTCTGACAGTGTAACATTAAGCAGAAGTAATTCAAATGAGTTAAACCTGTATCTGTTTTCTGGGTAACATTGAGAATATCACTATATATTGTTGCAACACCGCCGCCACGACCAATCCGACGGGGCTCATGCTTATAACAGTAGCTTGGTGAAGTAGACTCATTCAGACCAATATAGTCATTTGGTTTGAGCCAGGTTTCAGTCAAGCAGAGTACATCAAAACTATTATCTGTGATCATTTCATTCACAATAAATGTTTTGGGTGTGAGTGATCTAATGTTTAGGAGCCCAAGCTTTAAAAATTCTTTTTGTTTATTTATTTTGCATTTTTCTGGTTTAATCACGATCAGATTATTTCTAGATCCTGCATTAAATTTATTTTTCACCTCATTATTCGGGGAACAGACAGTCTTTATAGATTGGACAATGTTAGCACTTCTGTCATTTAAATGGGTAGAACAAAAGCCATCATAGCAGTTATTTGAGAATTGGCTTTCTAGTCATATGGAGCGTAGCGTCCTGGAGATGTTGTCCGACAGGAGTTCTGCTCTGACTCTGCTGGGGTGCAGGCCAACAGCACGGAAAAGCCTAGGACAATCCCAGAAAAGATTCCAGTTATTAATAAAGAGCAGTTTCTGTTCTTTACACCATGACAATAACCACTCATTTAATGCAAAAAGTCTACCTAACCTCTCATGTCCATGTCGATACATGGGAAGCGGTCCTGACACGATGATTGTCATCGCGGGCGATGTGCTGCATACCGTTTCGATCAGGCTCCTGAAGTCCCTCTTCAGAACCTCCATCTGACGCATCTTGATGTCGTTCGTGCAACACGATCGCGCCGACGCTCTCGTTGTCCTTCAGGATCACGGGTATCTGCACAGAAACATCGAGAACATGAGCGCCAGGAAAACAGTGAGTGTGCACTTTACCTTTAGCAAGGGTAGCACGGACGTGCCGGACGATGGAGTCTCCGATGATCACAGCGTCGCGTTCCGTCTTGCGGAGGGTAGCGAAGCGGTTCTGGGTGGAGATCTCGAAGACTGGAGGCGGCGGAGGGGGAGAGGTCCTCGCACGGGGCCTGGCTCGCGTCTTCCGTTGCTGCTGCACCCAGGGTCCGTGGTGTCCCGGTGCCGGAGTGAAGGAGACCTGGGAAGATCGCGTCCTGGGTGCATGGGTCCTGTGCAGAGAAACACACGGAGTAGAGGTGGTGTGAGTGTTAGTATCACGCTGTATACTTACGAACTTGTGAGCATGGGATGTTTTCAGCGCGGCTCTCAGCTCTCTCAGCTGGGCCTGCTTCTCCAGCAGCTGGTGGATCTGCTTCTCCACAGCCTCCAGCTGGAGCTGCACCGAATGAAACTCGAACGGGTCCTCACCTGCACTCAAAGGTAGACACAAATCTGCCATTAAAGCAAGTAACAGTGAGTAAACAATGGTAATGTGCCTGAATAGAATGTAAACAATTTAAGCAAGATTAGCGGCAACCACGCTGGTGATGCTAGTGGGCTATTAGCTAGTAGCGGACTTGGGAAATCAAAATAAAACTAGTGAAAGCAGGGCGCTCTGATTGTTTTTGTTGTAGAATAAAATATGGGATATATTCACACGTTATAGAAACGAAAATGATAGTGTATAAAATTGTTTTTAAGATAGAAAATAGACGATAAAGAATCAACTTGACGGAGCTCGAACTCAGAACACGTAGTCACAAATCAGCCCATGCGATTAAGCCAGGGGACATTCAAAAAAAAAAAAAAAATCTTGTTTAAGGCCATTAAAATTAATGAATAATTTTTTCAAATAATTTTTACTACAATAAATGAAAATCTTTTTTGACAGTATTGTATGATTTAAAAAAACAACAACAACATACATTCAAAATAAAAAAAATCATGTTTTGGCAATTAACATTAATGAATAATTAGGTTTTACTACAATAAATCAAATATCAATTTTGATATTATTGCATAATTTTAAAATAAAAAATCATACATTCAAAATAATTTTCACAATAATTTCACAATAATTTTTTTTAACTACAATAAATGAAATATCAGTTTTGACATTATTGTCAAATTATAATTTTATCATGTTATATATATATATATATATATATAATTTGTAGATATTTCTCTTGTTAAAAATATTTTTATATATTATATAATTTATTGCAGTATAAAAAAATAAATGCTTTTTAAAAAAATTATGGGACACTATTGTGTCTACTGCACAATACTGTATTCATAGAAAGTGGCATGTACTGTATTCTTTAAAAGAAAACCAGATTTTGATATAGGTGTTTTGTGACTGACTTCAAAAGATAATTCATTTCTTTGGTGGACAGATTATGCATCATTTTAAGCAGCAATAACTCAGGCAGATCTTGCATGGATGAATTCTGCACCTTTTGAATCTTATGCAGCATTTGTGAAATGCAAACAGCGAATGATTCAAATCACATCTGATAAACGATTTAAAAGGAAAATGATGGAGAGCTTTGAAGTTTTTCATTACATTCGAACAGAACATTTGAGGTGGCAGAGTCCATATTGAGCAGAAAAGCCCCTGAGCTGTTGGATGGACATGTTGAGGGTAGAATTAATATTGGCAGGAAATCAGGTGGGGGAGATATGAGCACCTGCCGTTTGCTTTGAGCGGCCAGCAGAGGCCAACGATGCCCGTCAGTGATAAGACTCCCACACCGCGATACGTTTTCCTGTGAACCCGGCATATCTGATGAACAGATACCGCAAATGGGAAATGGGTTTTCATGAGCGCTCATGTTATCTCAATTACAGCTACATCTCACACGGCTGCTGGAAAACGTGTGCTGAAATTCAGAGTTCTGGCTTCAGATTAGGCTGTTACTGAGAATAAATCTTCCTCTTCAGCATGTCTTTCTTCAGGCCTACAAATTAATTAAGGGATATTTTTGCAGGATATATGAACTGTGCAAAGTTTAAGAATAAGAACCTTTGTGGAGAAAAGTGGAGTCAAGGTTAAGTGGAAAATAAGGTCATGCTTGCCTGAATAATAAGTTCTTATTCATGTCTGTACATTTGTTGGGAGAAATATACCATTGCTCAAACTCTGTTCATCACAGCAGAGCTTCCCGCTGGGAGAAACAGTGTTTCTCTAGGAACAGGAGGGAAGAAACATCACAGAAAAATGGCTGATGGCTGTCAAGGAAGATGTCAAGGAGATGCTGCACTGCTGAAGTTTTACAGAGGAGCTGTTCTACTGTACTGTCAGAGGTCAAAGGTCACTGACTGCATGAATGAAACAAGCATCTTCATAGAAAATGATTTGTAGATATCTACTTTAAGAATAAGCACCACATACAATACCGGTTAAATGTTTGGAATAATTAATTTTTGAAATCTTTTATGCACACCAACACTGCATTTATTTAATCGAAAGTAAAGTAAAACTTACAGCAATATTGTGAAATATTATTACAATTTGAAATAACTGATTTCTATTTTAATATATTTTGAAATGTAATTTATTCCTGTGATGAAAAAACTGAATTTTCCGCAGCCATTAATCCAGTCTTCTAATATACTGAGTAGCTGCCCAAGAAACATTTCTTCTTATCATCAATACTGAAAACAGTTGTGCTGCTAAATATTTATTAATATTATTTAAAATTTCAGTTCTGCATATTAGAATGATTTTTGAAGGATTAAATGAAATTTAAAACTGGATTAATGATGCTGAAAATTCAGCTAATAAAAAGGTTATTTTAAATTGTAATAATATTTAACAATATTATTGTTTTTACTCAATTTGTGATCGAATAAATGCAGCCTTGGTTAACATAGGAGAATTTAAAAAATCTCAATTATTCCTGGTAGTGTACATTCCACCATATGTTTTAACCATCTCCAAACTCCACTATTCCCTAAAACAAAACTGAATGAGAATGATAATGTAAATGCAAAACTGCATGGTAAATTGCAATGAACAAACACATTTTTCTCTCCAGTATTATCTCAACATTTGGTGCTCTGCTTCAGCAACACATAACCAAACAGTGAGGTGAAAAGGTTATGTATTATTACACCATATCTCTATTTAATCAGTGGGGAAAAGCAATCACATTCATTGAATGCTGTAGCCTATCTGAAGCCGGGGATCAGTCCTGCCGGCATGTGGGATTTGGCGCTCCGACCTATTTCTCAGAGTCTGATCCACAATCTGTAGTGTGACGGTTTTTGATCCCCACTCAGGCAAACCAACAACAAATGACACACATGAACACCAGCAGTCAAGGACATCCAAGAGCCCAGTGTGTAATTTGGCATGCATGTTATTTTCACATCTTCGGAAATGGATACACAGATTTGAATATATTTCATATATGTAGTACCCTAACTATCAAATGATTTATTTTCTCAATCACAGCAGTTTACCTGGTACAAAGAAGTCGTACAGTTTACCTGGTACGACTTCCCCTGGTTTTTAGGGGAAGTTGTGGCCTAATGGTTAGAGAGTTGGACTCCTAATCCAAAGGTTATGGGTTTGAGTCTCAGGTCTGGCAGGAATTGTAGGTGGGGGGACTGAATAACCAGCCCTTCCTCCACCTCTCAACACACGACTGAGGTACCCTAGCAATATACAGCTGCCTCAGTACTGTTCCGGTGGCATATTCCCATTCACCCATGTTGGCAGCGGCTACAGAAGACTTAGTTAAACATGAGACAATCCGTGCAGAGACTACATTTTACCACATACTGTGCAGCCAGCTTTTTCAGTAACAAATGAAGATATAGCCTTAATACTCAATATATGCAGCCTAAATCAATAGTAAACACAGCTAATAAACAATTGATTTTATATAACTAAGATAAAAACATAGCCTAATGATGACAGGTGAATCGCTTTTTGAACAGTAATAAATCATTTACCAAAAATGAATCACACTTCACAGAGGTGAATCACTTTTTGAACCCGTGAATGAACCGATTCACTAAATTAATCACACTTGCCACAGGTGAATCTCTCTTTATACCGTCAAACGGAACCGATAGAATAAATAACACTTTCCACATGTGAATCCCTCTTGGAAGCACATAAAAGAACCGATTCTGTAAAATAGGTCCGACTTCCCACAGGATAAAGTTTCTGAACTGTCCGAGCGAACCGATTCACTAAAACGAATTACACTAACGTTGTTTCACACAGGGATGCAGACGGATGAAGACACAGAAAAGTCTCCATTCAATATTAAAGTAAAGCCTCCATTCAATATTAAAGTAAAGGACAACGTTTTATCAATCTTGTGTTTCGTGAAATGCTGTCGCGCTGTTTTCCTTTTAATAGCAAATATTCTGCAGTAGTCCTATTTGGATTGTAAAAAAAAATGTATGTGTAGCTACTTGTAACCTCATGCTAATGCAAATTTAACTCAACACGAGCCAAGACCTTCATGCTCTAAAATGTTTTATTTATGAATATTGCAAATATGTAGAAATATTAGCGCTGCATGTCAGTGCCAGAGTTTATGCTCTTTAAATGATTCATTAAAAATGCATCGTCCTCCTCAGAAAGCCGGTAAGATTTCTGTAGACAGAGTAGACCGGATAGAAAAATGAAAAATGAATATATATATATAAAAGTCATTTAAAATATTAACAGAAATTAGAGTATGATGTTAAAATAATACTGATATAATCATAAATGACCTATTTGATGCACAGGACAAATATAAATAAGAGTACAATTTTGTGGAAAATAATACATCCTTACTCATTATTTCATTCACGTGCAGATTTTATGCTGGTAAAATCATGATTACATTATGTATGTATATACATCTGTCTGTGCCGACAACATGGCAAATGCTGATTACATTAATTAGAGTTTCTCACAATACTTTATACTTCCACAATTCAAACAATAGCATTTTCCAGCTGATTACATAATGTCTCAAGCCTCTGGATATTAATGGTCAGATTCTGTTCTGTCTTCTGTATGTTTTGAATTTAATGAGATCAGTCGTCGCAGAGTTTAATTAGGCCAGACAGAAACAGCTGCAGGAGGTTGAGCTCACGAAACGCAAGCCTCTGCCAGGCCTCAACGTCGCTGTTTAAAAATATCTGACACCCACGCCATACCTGACAGTCCCGTCAATAACTGCCATTTATCATCCATATCTGCCTGCTTTCATTTAATTACTGCAATGAATCTAATTCAGGGCTGCAGTCTCAGACCTCCTTTATCCATTTACTGTGAGTTTCTCCACAGCTTCGGTTGGTTCTGAAAGCATCCTGCAGATAAAAGAATAACATTTGTCTTGGTAGAGCAGAGGCCTACAACGTCAGGGTCATGGGTTTGATTTCCAAATAACACAAATCATGATAAAAATGTTTAACCTGAAATGCCAAAAGTGTCTGCTGAATGCCTAAATGTAAATTTAAATCTAGATAAATTTATATAATCATGGTTCACATGACACACACATACAGATGCAGAATATTCCATAAAAATCTGTTATAAACATCTCTTATGCATTGTTAATAAATTAAATCAAATAATTGAAAATAAAATACATTAAATAAATGTTATAGATTTTTTTAAAATGATTTTGTCATAAAAGAATTCAAAGCAAAAAAACATGTTCTTTAATAAAGTTGCATTTAAAGGAATAGTTCACCCATTGATTCATTTTCTAATAAATTTACTCACCTTCAGGCCATCCAAGATGAGTTTGTCTCTTCATCAGATTTGAAGAAATTTAGCATTACATCACTTGCTCAATGGATTCTATTTAGTGAATGGGTGCCGTCAGAATTAGAGTCCAAACATCTGATAAAACATCACAATAACCCACAAGTAATCCACATGACTCCAGTCCATTAATTAATGTCTTGTGAAGCGAAAAGTTTAGTTGCTTCTGGCAAAAATACCTGTCCAAAATCCACAATGCTTCCGCCAGTGAAAAAGTTCATCCCCTGTTATTTTCTTACAGCAAAATCCACCAATTTAGAACTGTTTTAGACTGTTTTTGCATGTAAATGGTGCTTGCATATTTCTCTCCTGATTCAGACAAAACAATTTCACTGGAAAAAGCAATATTATAAACAGAGAACACATATTTTTAGCTGGAAGCAACGGTTTGAAGTAAAAAAAAAATGTCGCACAGATCATAGATTAGTTACATTACTAGTGGATTATTGTTATGTTTTTATCAGCTGTTTGGACTCTAATTCTGACGGCACCCATTCACAGTTCCATTTGTGAGCAAGTGATGTAATGCTAAATTTCCCCAAATCTGTTATGGCAAACTCATCTTCATCTTGGATGGCCTAAGGGTGAATAAATTTGGACAGACTGAGGGTGAGTAAATTTTCAACAAATTTTCATTTTGGGTAAACTATTCCTTTAAAATGCACGATCACATGTGCTCCCTCGGTTTGAACAGGCATGACACTTCTGGCATCACCGTCGGTTTGGCTGCGCCAGAGACATGTTTGAACAGATCGTGATGATTGACACTCTGAGAAATCGTCCTTCTGCAGTGTTTGCCGGTGGTATCGTTCAGTGATTGCTGTGAATGACAGACAGAGAGCCACGCTTGCGATCACATACACCTGCTGTTTGAGGCACAGCGTGAAGTCTTACATTTCCTGTCACTTGACGGCGTCTTTGTTTTATTTTCCTCAGGGTTCCTGCAGAGAAGAGTCTCGAACATGTACATTTGTTCAGTTTAGCATGGCCTACAAAACTGAAACAAACTGAGGTCGCTCACAGGCTGAACTTTAGAGTCTGTTCAGTATGGATGCTGGACTCTGACGTAAATCTGTGGTGAAAGCAAGGATGCACAAAATCATCATTTACACATCTGCGACAGAAGCATTGCCCTTAGAAAGACTCCCAGCGCTGTATACATAATTAAATGCTGAACTGGACCTATATACAGGACCTAGAAAGGGTCAGTGTCCTGTGGCGTGCATGTGTTGAATTCACTCACACTCATGAATAACCTTGCAGTGCTGGAACTGACCTTTATAATGACCTTTATTTCTGCTGTCACACTAAATATTCTCTTATAGCGCCTCAACATCTCCACTGGTGCTGCATGTCCTTCTGCTAGTGTAACATAAAATGTGATTTAAGATAGTTAGACGTGCAAATGGATCAATTGACAGTCAGAAAATGTCACACAGCGCCTCCTACAGGACAGATATGTCGTTGTAATTAAAGTAGTGTATTCCAGAGCCTGTGGGTTCATCTCGGCCCAAAAACCTTGAGGAAAAAACACTGCACTTGCTATAAACTATTCTAAGAGGCATCCATTTGTAATAAAGGTCACATTAAAACTGAGTTAAAAACCGTTAACCAAGCCTTCTATGTGTAGACCTTATTCATTATAGTTCGTGTGTCATTTCATCAAATGATCAAAAGATGTAAGTTCATCACATTTTGGAAAGCGTGTGAAAATACGACGTAATAATGTACGTCTTCTGCTCTAGCTTGATTAACCTACTAATCTAGGTTAGAAACTCATTGAGTAGGCTACTAAACATATTGTTATTGTATAAATTGTTATCTATGAAACTTTGTTGTTTCCTGTTGAAGGCACAGTATATAATAATATGACACAAACATATGGTATTATAGTAATTTAGCATATGGATAGCGTACCTATTTTCTTAAATGCGTTTACGTCGCAGATCGCGGCTTTTACGAAACGCTTTTGGTTCTCATGGGTCCCCGTCAATACGGAAGTGTCTCCATGCTATGTCTTTGTTGACTCTCATTCATACAAATATAATATTATGCGTTATCTGTCCTGTACTTGAAGTGCTCTTAAATCTGTCAGAAGATGTTGCGCAGAAGGACAAACGGACGAGAAGATGCGGACAGTGTCAAACCTGATAGAAAGAAGGTGATGAATCACAGAGAACTCTGCAGTTTATTGACTGAATACCAACAATACTGTAGCAGGTACCATGGTAATTCCATAATCCTGGTCTGTAGTATTACCATGGTATATTTTGAAGAGCCGGGTGAATCTGAATCAAAGAATCACGGTCTTACACTTTTTTTTTTTTGTAAATACCCTCACCTGTATGACTGTCATAGTATATTCTAAGAATATTAATAATAAATAAATAAATAGTTAAATAAGAATAGCGAATGAATTATTGAATGTATAAATAAATAAAATTATTTAGGAATAAATTAAAAAGTAATAATCTGAAACTGTGATTAAATGTTTGCAAAATTAAACGAAAGTTAGTGTTTCCAAGGCTGTATAGTTGAACTGATACAACATTTAAAAAAAAAAAAAGTTTTAGTTGGAGTATATCATGCCACTGCTTGACATGTAATTTCAACTCTCCCACCACAGACATCAGAGGGCTCTGGTGTTACTATTGTGCCTGTCTCACAGAGGAGCTGCTGGACTGTTGTGTCCTTCTGGATGAAGGTTTTGCTCTTCGTCATCTTCACTCCAGCTTTCCTGAACTACGCCTCCCTTCAGAGAGAGGGACAGGTGCTGTCAGCCGCAGGTGAGACCTCATCATCTCTTCAGGAAGACCTTAGGATCATGTGCAGTTTGGTAACTTTCAGCTCATTTGTTTTAATGTTTCTTTCGATATGTAGGTGCTCAGCTAATTGATATCGGCCTCGGCCAAAAAATCCATCTGTTGTGCAAAGGACACGGGCGGCCTGTTGGTAAGTTAAATTAATAGTTCAACCAAAAATGGAAAAAGAGTCTGATACTTATATTGCGGATTGTGCACAATGAAAATGATGTTTCATATTTGTTTCAGTTGTTCTTGATGCTCCAGCAGGGATGTCTTCGGATGTTTGGTACTATGTGCAGGAGGGTCTCTCATTATCAACAAAGGTTAGTTCAAACAAACAATATTTCCCCATTTTTGAATGGTCACCACTGGCACATAATGCAACAAAGAGAGCTAAAGCCAGCAGATTTTACTAACAGACCTACCAATCTCTGTGTAAAAGTAACACAATGATGCTGCTATCTTTCTGAAGTAATTTTTAACCTCTTTTAATTTGGCTCCAAATGTCAGATGAAAATGGCCATTTTGACCACCCTCTACAAAATAGTGGATTTCTCAATAAATATTCATCCGTGACATTTAATATTTTGGCATTCATCACTATACATGTTTATCTTTCTTCAGAAAAAATATTAGCAAAATCAAAAATTTGAGCAGGGGACCTCTGGTTGAGTTGACACGGAAATGACCCAGTTAATATTCAGTAATAATGTTGATATAACTGCACTGACACTATCGAATGAGTTCAAAATTGGAACTGAATTGAGTTAATAATGATACTAAATTTGCCACAGCGACACTGAACTAAATTGAATCAACACTGAGTTGACTTAGCTGAATAACAACACTATTGCCTTCTGTAGAGCTGCTATTGCTGAACTGAACGTTTCATAATTGATGAAATTTGCAACACTGACATGGTTATTGAATTCAATCCTCAAGCAAAAGAGCTGTTTCATCGCTGACAAATGATAGAGACATTTGCAAGTTTTGTTTCCTACAATGGACTGTAGGTAAATAGCCTAAAAATGTATCGTAAATCATCCAGCATTCTTTTTGTTTTCTTTCTTATAAAGCATCCCATTATTATTTCAGAAACCGCTGCAAATGATTCAAGGTTGTGAGTGAATTGTCCAAACAGCCTAAATCAAACTGAATCGGGAAAAAAATCAGACCTTCTTGCAATCCTGTTTGATCGATTAGATAAATAGTGATTCATTCATGAATATTGCATTGCTAGATCTGATTGTGAACAGGTGATAGCAAACATATGACATAACTGCTGAAATATTGTCAAGGAAAATGATTCTCAGGTTGGTATACCTTAATCTCCATCATCAGATAAGGATTTATCAGTAATAATTTTCTGGAGTGCAGAAAAAGCGCAAAAACACGTCTAGTGATTATGTAGCTTTTCTCACTTTTTCACTGTATATGATGAAATATCTGTGTATAAAGTCAATCTTAACAAGATTATAAGGCAGAATATGTGATTTTTTTTGCATCTGTGTGGTTTCATGTGTTGTTTCTACATTTTTTTGTGAAGTTAGAAGAAAGTTTAGTAAGTTACTGGTGAATCATGATAAGTTCATGAAAAGGTTTTTATGCACAATTTTATGCACAGATTTGCGTGTGCTCATTTTTGAATGAGATCCCGTGATCCTTCTGTATGATTTGCCAATCAGTTTGACTGATTCAGTAGCCGAGTGTTTTATTTTCCGAATTGAATGGCATGTTTTGCTCTACTGTGTGTTAGTTTTTTTTCTTGCAGTCAGTGAGGGCAGCAAAATTGATTGATGGTTGCTGTCTGACTATGACTTTATTGTTGCCTAGTCTTATTCTCGTCAAATGTTATATAATTCACAAGCTCACATCTCTGTGGCATGTCAGCAAACCTACATTTGCAAAAGAACTCCTATTTCACTGATATCTGTCAGGTTGTAGGGATGTTTTATCCATGTGATTCCAAAACAAAAACCACTTACTTAACGGGATTAAATGAGCTTTTTGCCGTTTAGAATGAACTAATGAAAACTCTTCCATTAAGGGGATGATAAGAGAAAACCTTTCACTGATGTGTACAACATTAAATAAACAAAGCAGCACCACAGTTTTCATTGATGTGAGTCATTACTTTAGGAACATAAAGGCATTATTGATTTTTCTGCTTCTTCTGTGAAGTTACAAGACTTCAGCTTTCAGAGCATGTGCTGCTGTATTGCTCTTGTAATTCGAGGCAGTGAGGCAGTGAAGCAATTCTGTGACATGCTGTCAGAACAAACCTAGTTGTGAAGTGTTGGAGATTCCTGCTGATGGCCTGCATTGCAGTGACTGTCCAGTAGAACCAGACGATGTAGCAAACATCATTTGCAATAATTGATGATTAAATGAGTTGCAACATTAAATTGTGCAACATTGTGAATATTACAATATGTTTAATGTACCCTTTATTTGCAGGTGAAGTTTTCTAAAGGAATTATCAATGAGGTTTTTGGTTTTTTGAGTGTCAGTTGAGGTTTCTCCTGCTGTCATTTTCTTGACACTTGATCTGTGATCTGTTTCTCAGGTGTGCACCTATGACAGAGTCGGTCTGGGTTTCAGCCGAAGAACCCTGCAGAATGAAACTACAGGCACAGAGAAAGTCTGGGGAATATCAACCACTGGAAGGTATGAAAGTGTCTTAAGGTCACTGCACACTGAGTCCGAAATTTTCGCACGTTAAAAAATAAATACGACCTCACGTTGTGTCAATCACGTTTGCACACTGCCTCCGAAACTTACGTCCGTCAAAAAAATTTGGATCAGGTTCGATTTTCTGCGTTTTCGCATCCGTAGTATGCATTTTGATAGGAAAGGATGGGGAGTACGAAAAAACGGAAAAACGCAAGCGAAAATTTCGGACTCGGTGTGCAATGACCTTTAGTCTGAAATTAAACAGTTTTCCAAAACTGTAGGTTGTTGGTTGTAGGATGTTGGTGAGAATTTTTTAGATTTTTGAAATATTAAGCTTAAGCTTATCAGCCCGCATTTATTTGAATAAAAATACAGTAAAAATATTGTGAAACATTATTACAGTTTAAAAAGTGTTGTCTGTTTGTATATATTTTAAATGTAATTATATGTAATTTATTTAAAAGAACTGCATTTATTTGAAATAGAAACATTTTGTAACATTATAAATGTTTTTTTAACCAATTTAATATGCCCTTGCTAGTAGGTGTTAATTTATTATTTCAAATAAATGAATAAAAAGAAAAATCTTACAGACCCTTTTTGAATTGTAGTGTACTTGTTTACAATACATAAAGATTTTATGGTTATATTAGGCAATAAATCTCAAAACAAAGAAAGACCCCTCCCATGCTAAGAGTTTTAATCCACACACAGGTATCTGTGCATCTCGTATCTTTGACATTGACCTGCTCTACTATTCAGTCAGTGCTGTAGGACAGAGATGTCTTTGTCCTTGTCCTCTGGCAACAAGACATCCTGCCTTCAGGTTTGTTCGTCCTACATGTGGAGTCACTCTTATCTTGTTGCTGCTGACATGATAACATTTCTTCATGCATTAAAGTGATGTGTAGCGAGAGGACAGGGGAGTTGGTTATCAGCGTCCTGTTTTCTCCTCTGTCTGGCACGTTTAGAAGGCGAATAGCAAGATATTATTTTTCCTAAAGTTCAATAAGCCAGGAGCAAAAATGTGGAGTATTGTCCTTTTGTTCTTTCTAAAACCTTTTCATTTGGAAACTGATTGATTTGATGTTGAAGGAAAGCCAATAGTACATACTAATTTTATTTTACATTTTTTGACAAGGACATGTGCTGTTTTGTTCTTAGAATTATTGACTATATATATATATATATATATATATATATATACACTACTGTACAAAACATTGTGTGTGATACTGTATCCTGCAGTGTGCTCAACTTGACCTTCTTTTTCCAGTGTGATCAAAGAATAAATATCAACCACTATTTTAAACATATTTTTTTTTACTCATTATTTGATACTTATATTTAATATTTATATTGGAATATTATATTTTACACAAATTTAATTAAAAATGCAAACCAACACTTAAATAATACCAGGACAGCACTTGCTGAATTTAATATGAAACATAATGATTTTTTTAATAATGAATATTCACATTTTTCACCTTAATTTAAACGAAACACCAGAAATGTGTGCTTAATGACTAGACGCAGCCCAAAACAATCATAAATATAATATGCATGAACTTAATAGCATAAACAACAAGAATAATTATTATTGCTATTAATTTATTTTAATTTTTGTTTATTATGTCAAAAAGTAGAAATAAAACAAATATTAAAAATTTGTTCTGTAAAAATGAATAATGGAATCTATACTGATATCAGTCTGAGAAAAGCAATGTAGGTTTTCTTGACCGTTTTCTTGACCCCCTGCACATCTTGAAGACATTCTGCAGTAAATCACTCAGTGCCCACTGAATCTTCATGGCCTTTTAGTTAATGAGGATGTCAGAAATAAAACCCATTAGTGTCTCAAGGTACACAGTGCTTATTAGTTTAGTATGTCAGCCTCTGGTTTGAGGTCAGTTTGTCCTTCATGTAACATCACTGACCGCTTTAAAAACTGGGCAGCAGTCTGGGACAGCGGGCGTCCCGTCTGGAGGTGAACGGACATGTGTGTCATAATGTGTCTCAGTGATTAATGAACTGTCAGATGAGTCATGTCTAGACTTTATTTGCACAAACCTGCACTCATTCCTGACCTGTATCTCTCCTTTCTTATCCTTCAGGATGGTGGACGACCTTCATCGATTGGTCAAGGCTGCAGATATAGCCACACCCTTCATCCTGATTGGCTCTGAGTTGGGCACGCTCAACGGCAGGTTCTACAGCCACATCCACGACACGTAAGTCATGCTGTTCTGTTATCTGAACATGTCAGGAAGTTTGTTACCACCACAGAATGCATGTTACGTTTATGTTTAATGTTTTTGAAAGAACTCTTTTATGCTGCATTTATTTGATCAAAATATAGTAAAAACAACTATATTATGAAATATTATTATAGTTTAAAAGCACTGGTTTCTATTTAAATATATTTGAAAATATAATTTGTTCCTGTGATGCAAAGCTTTTCAGCATTATTACTCCAGTCTTCAGTGTCACATGATTCTTCAGAAATCATTCTAATATGTTGATTTGCTGCTTAAGAAACATTTCTTCTTATTATTAATGAAATCATTTGTGCTGCTTAATTTTTGTGGAAACCTTGATACATTTAGAAGTTTGGAGTAAGTAAGATTTAAATTTTTAAAAAAATATATTTTTAGTTAGCAAGGATGCATTAAATTGATCAAAAGTGACAGTAAAAACATTTATAATTAGGGTTGGGTATCGTTTGCATTTTATCGATTCCGATTCCGATTCTGCTTATCGATTCCGATTCTTTTCGATTCCCAGTTTCGATTCCAATGTGATTAAATAATGATATCAACCATTTAATCCTGTCTCGTTTTTGCAAACCATTTATTGGAGCTGAATGCTATGAACAAAAAATCAACAGGCTACATAAAAACTGGACTCTTTAAGAGCTGTTTGTGTGCAAAATAGAACTGCATGATTCTGGATATGAAAAGAGTTTTTTTTTTTTCTCTTTCCATAATGGAAGTTGTGGTTCTCTCATGATTCTGAAGAAAAAAATATTAGACAGCTAAACAAAATCACATGTAATTTATGAATGATTCAATGACTCACGCAAGATGTACTTGTTTCATTACTGGATGAATCAGTATGATTCAAAGACAAATACATTTTAACAGCCCCTTTTCGCCACCTAGTGGCGTAACAATGTAATCCATAAATCTTCATTTGAAGTGTCAAATTACTTTCAAAAGATGATTTACTCTATTTTAATCGCTACCGTACACATCAGAGTTTATATCTGAACTATAAACTTTTATCCAAGTACTTCTGTGATTTGAATGTTTGTAACAGAAATAATGAGACTGCGTGGTTGAAAAGACTGTGAAGCTGTTTCATTCATGACAGATGACAGCTGCTCTCTTCAGTTCAGCGGCAGCGCGAACGCAGATTTAAATGTTCAAATCACACTGGTGTGATCGTACGCTGCACGGACGAAAGTGATCACAAAATTGATCGCACAGGTAAAAGGTTGAGGAATGAAACAGACGAATCATTGTAATTTAGGAACAGAATCACGTTGGTGTTTGAATCGTGTTCGCGATCTTTAACGATCTATTAAATTAATGTCATGTTGGTGGTGACACCTCTCATGCAACATGTTTAGCTATCACAGATATTATACTTAGCTTTTTTGGCTTCTGATCGCAAATGTAGCCAAACTTTGGAGAGTTTAGATGAGCGAGCAAGGTCCTGGCAGATCGCAAGGTCACACCGGTCCTCACAGATGAAGAAGAAGAAAAAAAAAAGCGCATAGGAATCGATAGGCGGAATCGAAATTTTAATTTGACAACAAGTATCCGATTCCTGACCTTAAGTATCCGATTCTGGAATCGGAATCGATTTTCGATTCCCAACCCTATTTATAATCTTACAAAAGATTTCTATTTCAAATAAATGCTGTTCTTTTGAAACTTTTGTTTATTAAAGAATATAGAAAAAATTTATCAGGGTTTCCACAAAAAGTAAAAACATTGGTAACAACAAATTTTCAACACTGATAATAATAAGAACCATTATTAATATTTGAGCACCGATAATAATTGAGCACCAAATCACTATAATAGAATAATTTCTGAAGAATCATGTGACACTAAAAATACAACTTTGCTATTACATTAGTAAATTACTTTTTAAAATATATTAAAATGGAAAAAGTTATTTTAAATTGTTATAATATTTCAAAATATTGCTGTTTTTACTGCATGTTTGATCAAATAAATGCAGTCTTGATGAGCAAAAAAGACTTCTTTCATAAACATTGAAAAACCATAATTATTTCAAACTTTTGACCAGTAGTGTACAATACATTGGTGTTATATATGCCTAACAGGGTTTTTCTTCCAGACATTTATTCCTGTCATGACCAAAAGATCCATCAGAGCAGCTTGGGACTGACTTTTTGGCACACACTCCCCCAACACCTCCACCCTCCCTCCGTCTGACAGATTTAACGTTTCATCTGCTCTGGTGTGCAGCTTTAAGACCCATAAATTGAGCTGCGTCAGGCCTGTAGCGCCCAAGGACTGAAAATATTGTCCCCGCTGCGGCTCTGAGCCCATTCATCTCACTCGATAGATGCTGTTCATTTCTCGATCGGTGTGTGGGGTCTCATCTGAGCTCTAGAAACATCCTCTTTGTGGTCTTTTCACTGTCTCTCTCTGTCTCTTCAGGCAAGTGTCTGACCTGGTGTTGATCGATCCGATCCCAGAGGATGTCTTTGAAGAGGAGAAGTGGCAGCAGTACTGGTGAGTCATCAGCCGAGACAGAGAGTGTGAGGCACAAACATCATTCGTCAAATCCATCCCAGCTCCATTCTAATGCTGAGAGCCAGAGGAAGAAATTAAAGGTGAAGTGTATAATTTTTTTTAAAGGTGTTAAAATACTTTCTTTCAGAAGTTGCTTTCCCTGAAAATCATACAGACTGTTGCTGTATGAAAACATTACTCTGGCCAGACACAATGAAAATAATCTTTTTTTTTTTTTGGAAATTATTAATTTTCGTTATGCTAGTGGAAGAAATATTATACACTTCACCTTTAACTAGTTTTTACAGGAAATAATTAATTGAATCATTAATTGTATTGCAAATTTGACATTTATATAACATTAATATTTCATACACATGGAAATACTATGGAATTCTTTGAAATGTTTTTTTCTCAGACTTTTATGGTGGTGTGTATGTATATGTGTGTTTATATACAGTATACTTTATATAAATTATCTGTAAATGTGAAAAAAAAAAATTAATATTTATTGATATATTTAGATATAATTTACATATATATAATTATATATACATATATTATTATTAATATGATATAGATATTACATTAATTAAACAATCTGTTCATATATATTAAAAATATATTTAACATATATTTTCAGTATAAAAGTAATTTATTTTCAAAATTCATATAAAAATAAACATAAACTCCATACGTTTATACAAAATCTGATAATCCATGTTATTATACCATGTTAATATTTTTACTTGAATATATTTTACTTGTACAAATAATAAGAATTTGTTGTTATTTTTTTTTTCTTTTTAAAATTGTAAATTGTCTCAATCAAATTGAACTGACTGGTGACCCTAATTTGATTTTTTTTTTTTTTTTAAAGATTTGAATTGAATCATTGTAAAAGCAAATATTTACTCCGGTAATGTTTACATTTACCACGTCTTTCGTTAGAGCTAAAAAGAGCCAGTCTGACAACACTTTCACTCTTTAGTGCTCAAAAACTGAGCTGCTCAGTGCTCACAGACACTAATACAGCCAACATAAGCACTCATTAAATATTTAAACAGCCACATACAGCTCCAATTACATGGGTATTTACAGCTACTTGCAGTGTATGTCTATAGTTAAGCATGCTGAAGCTATTCAATTTCAGTGGAAGAAATAGAGTCGCATTTCCTGGCCTCATTCTACCTGCTATTGGAGTCATTTAGAAGTGACATGATCGCAATTCCTCAGAGATCCTTTCTGCACTGCTTTAAAAGCCCTTCCTTCCTTCATGGAGAATATCCCATTTCATAAACTTCTACCTCTATTATTTATCGCCATTATGCGACTCGAATGAGTTCAGCTAGATAAGAAATGAATATGCCTGGATTGACTCATTTGTACATGACTGGACGAGAATCAGCGCCATTTATCTGGGAAATGTGCGCAATTACGCTTTGATTAATAGATGCTCGTTCCATTGAGTGTAAGACGGTGTACATGCAATCCAATTACTTAGGACACACTGAAATAAATGTTGTGGATATTAACTCAGGGCTTGTGTTAATATCCGTATCACATGAGTTTTATTACTGATCTTACTTAAATCATAAGAGCTGCTGGTTTAAATGAAAGATGCTGAGGATGTATTAAACACTTGTGCTTGCGATTATGTGATAGCCGTGCAATATAAAATGAAGTCTTTGGGGAAATATTGTATTAGAATTTTATTTTAGAACAGCTTCACAGGCTGGAATGATCCTTGGAATTTTCTAAAATCTGTTTTTATTATCTGCAGTTATTGGCATACAATTATGTATGTGTTTAAAAATGTTGTAATATTGATCCTTAATGTTATATTGCTATTATTTCTGTACTGTTATAGTTTTTTAAATTAGTTTTTTATTTTAAATTTGAATCATTTTGTTATGTGCTTTTGTTATTTTATACGTTCTTTATATATCTAAATAGCTTTTATTTATTTTATTAAATTGTTCATCTTTTATTTTATTTTACAGCATTATTTCCTTTAAATCTCCTAAAACATTAGTGATTACAGTATTAGATATATAGACAATTAGATATTGTCTATATATGTTATTTTTTATGTTATTTTATTTTTATCTTCATTTTATGATTTAAATCCCCATACCAAACTTGCACATATTGCTTCAGGATTTTTTGACTAACACAACTTTCTAGGCCCATTTCCTGCTTACCGATTCATTTTATGTTACTAAGTGTCTCCAAGGTGTGTCAAAAGCTGGCGTTAATTCTTTGAGCGATGAGAGGCTTTTACATGAGATGTAAACTTAAACCAAAAATACTCTTTGTTTTGCTGACTGCAGTGCTTCTGTGTTCTTTTGAATGGATTTAATTGGGTCACAAGTCTGCGTAATTGCCGTCTCTTTCCTTTTAAGAAGCCTCGTGTGGCGACTAAGAGATAAACTGCCGGTGTCCAATAAGGAGAGCCGACGCACCTGAGGATGACAGTGGAGACTGTATCAGCGTCTTCCCCGTGCCAGCAGGATTTCCACATCAAAAGAGCATCTCATTAACGCTGCCTCACTCTGAAATGAGTTCCGTTATATCTGACAAAATGAGTCACTCCCAATCGCTGGAGAACAAAACGGAGCAGCAGAGTGTCCCGGCTCTCATCCGGTCTGATCTCTGATGTGCGGTCAGAGACTCATGCAAATACTCAGAAGTTGTCAGATCATGAAAATCTGGCACTTCAGAGGTGACTTGTCAAGTTGAATCTACCCATCCTGGAAAACCCATCCAACTTAAATCAGAAAATTGGGTAAAAATGGGTTTTGCAACAGTTTAAGTGATCTGGGCTATTAGCTAGTAGACCATCTTGAACCAGCAACAAACAAACCAGTTTCTATTCCAAACACTGGTTTTAGCTGTGTTTTCTAGTCATCTCTGATATGGTTGCTTGCAAACAGATGGTCATATTTTTTGGTCTTTTTCTGTCAATTTTTTTTTTTTTGCTGTGGTGACAAAAAGCAGCTGAATGCAGTTCCTGTGAGGTTTACACAGTACAGACTGTGTTTTTGCTTTTGAAGGAACAGAAGCAGCTGTCAGAAAACCCCACGCTGGCATTTACACATAAACATGTAAGAATTGTCAAATTTCAAAGTCTCTCTCGAGAGGGATTTCCCCAAGATAAAGTCTTTTCTGTCTGAGCATCCCGTCTATCAAATGGCACAATGACGCTCATAAAAATCAGGAATTTAATATGGCTGATTAAAAAAAAAAAAAAAAAAAAAGAGTACTGAACTTTTGCTTTATTCAGCCTTGAGTGTTGTAGTCATCCATCCATCCATCCATCCATCCATCTTTTTGCTTTACTCAGAGATCTGTCATAAACTCCCACCTCTATTATTTATCGCCATTATGTGACTCATTTGAGTTCAGCTTGAGTTCAGAAATGAACATGCACATTTATTCATTTATTTATTTAGACATACACATCAGAAGCATCTTTTGATGGCATAAAGACACTAAATTAAATTACTTTGAATATTAGAAAATGTTCTTACAAGACTGGCTGAGCATTGGCACCATTTTGGCCACCATTATCTGGATATTTTATTGGCTGTACTTGGAGTTACCTGTCAGGAAAAAAAGCTCTTAGTGTGTTTAATGCCAGTGAATTGAATTAATTTATTGACTATTTATTTATAACTTAGAGTTTAGTGGTGACCAGAGCAACATTGACTAATTTGACAGAGTTTATGCACATTAGCAGCTGATTTCTTGAGACAACTCCCAATAGGAGTGACGACAGTAGAGCTCATGTGATTTATCTTCTGGAGGTGTTGGACTGTAGTGGGAATGCCTACTAGCAACTAACGCAGCACTGCAACTTGCTGACCTCCAGAGATTGAACTGCCATTAGTGCGAAGGCACCTTTAGAGGGGATAAAGTGGTGCAAGACACTGCAGGGCTGAGCAGGCTTCAGCAGGTCTGAGGTACAAGATGATTGAAGACTTCACAGTCAGATACCACATGATCTTCCTCTAACAGACACCTCTGAATCACAAGAGTCAATGGGACAAATCAATCAAGCAGTCAATCAGTGAATTTTGTATGAATTTCATATTCAGAAAATTGCTGGCCTTGCCTGTAATTTTTGTGTAGCTTTTCTTTCATTTCTTCTGCAGTAGGTAAGAGATCCTGTGGAATTACGTTGGTTTGGCTTTAATAATGACAATTAACAGTAATTAGAGCTTCTAGTGCTGGAGCAACTACTGTCAGTCATCATCAGTAATGAAGTAAGGCCAGGTTAGTCTTTCTTTCCCTTTTAGTGCTCACACAGTGTGTCATAGTGAGACATGACTGCCCCCTACTGACCGCTTTCAGAATAACCTCACAACCATTGGAACTTTTTCTACGTTTAAATGGCTTTTATACACAGCTATAGTTGACAATAAGACTAATCTATAGCTGTTATCCAGCTGCTTTATGCAAGTTTTCTGAAACAGTGTAAAAGGGAGCATTATTTCAACCGAATGGCCCTTTTTGTCAAGGAGATTCAAAATGTTTAATGCAGGAATGAACTAATCGTAAAAATCTAGTTAAATATAATTTTAATGCTTTTTTTAATACTAATTTTACACATACCATTTTTTGAACGTTTTAATACAAGAAAATTGCCTCACTGGGACTTTTGTGAGCATTTTTGAGTGATAAAGCCAACAAGTAGCCCAATCAAGTGGATTTATTGAAATAGATAGTTTGAACTTCCCTGAAATTAATTGAGCTTCTCAACTCTAACCATAATGTTTAGTTTACATTAAAGACAGTTCATATTTGTGAGTCATGAGACAAGGAAGAATCAAATGTGTTGTTTACTGTAGTCAGGATCAGTGCCTAAATTCATGCATCCTGGAACTTTTTTTTCCTTTTTTTCTTCGTCTTTCTGTCATAATGACTCCAGATGCTTCTAATACATTGAGTTGTGTATATGTATATGTGTGTGTGTGTGTGTGTGTGTGTATATATATATATATATATATATATAATAAACCCTGCTGGAAAAAACAAAACAAAAATTAAAACCAGCCCTAGTTTGTTTCTGGTATTTATGCTAGTTAAAGGTGGTCTTTAAACCTGGCCAGTCTGGAAAATTCCCCAGATCCTTTTAAAACCAGCTCAGATCAGTCTGACCAGGCTGGGAGACCAGCAGACAAGATTAGTCTGGTTTAATACACCTCAATACCTAGTTTATTACTGTCATTGCATTGCACTGTATAATCCTTAAACCACCTAAACATTTAAGAATGGTTTGTTTTCCATATCTGTTTGTTCAACCAATATCAGAGGTTCAGGATAATTTTTGCTAATTTATTTGGTGATGCTTGTGCCACAGAATAACATTTCATCTTTAACATTTGTAGATATTCACTGTGTTTTGTTCTGTTGAACTGCAGTGCTTTTGCTATAATGTAAAAATGTCAATTTCATACAAATTAAAACAGTGAAATTGAATATATGAACTAGATAATACAGCAATAAAAAGTTTGTATTAGGCCAGCAGTTATATCCATTTGAATCATGGTAAATAGTCAGTTGAATAATTTGTTTGTCATAACCTCGTCTGCCCTATTTGTGTAGCAGTCCATCTGGGCAGCTCTAGTGGTCATACAGGACATAATTTGCCATGCAAATTCAGATGGACTCTTATCAAGCACAGAATGTGTGTGAGTGAGTGAGTGTGTGTGTGTCAAAGAGAGAGAAACATTCAGACAGACTCATGTGTTGGTTCTTACAAAAGAAACAGACTCCATTCAGCCTGCACTAATCCAGATGGGAAGTCAAAGAGCAGAAAGTCCACGGCACCAAAGTCATTTCATCACTTTTTTATTCATTTAGATAGTTTTCTGTCATGCTTAAGGAGGGGGAAGGAGAGAGAGAGAGAACGGAAGGGAAAATGACCAACATTGGTGAGGCGTTTTGCTTGACACGACTTCCTCACTCCGTCAGCCTGCCGTTATCTGTTTAATTCATCCTCCTATCTGGGCTGTCTTTACCCTCGCTAAATTTCCCTTTGACACGCATGCCTTCCTGCGCATAATCCAGACCTGCCGGGCAGAATTAGCACCGGAGGAATTGATAGAATGACTAAATGGAGAGAATAGGACAGGTGGAAATAAAATGTCAGAGCAAACGGACTGATTTGACTCCGAATCAAATTGTCAGGCTCGATACGGGCCGTGTTTTGGGGGAAATGCTGACAGATGAAAAGGTGTCAGGGAAGAACGGTTTGAAGAAAAGGGCTAAAATGACATGGAAAGAATATTTAAAAAGATGAGCTCAAACTCTCAGTCTTAAACTTTCGATGCTAAACTTTTGATGGAAGGTCGAGCGTCTGGATGTGTATTTTTTCTGGAGTATTTCAGTAGAACTTTCCTACTCAGCCAATCAGTAGTTTTGGACCATTTTGTCACTATTAACCAACTATTTGAACAAACCTAAAGTAAGTATTGAACCGCAGCACGTGACTCATATTACAGTGGTTCCTACAGAAACATTTAGGAGCCAAATGAATTTTAGTTGTAATTTAATATGACCAAACAGTAAGAAAATAGAGTGATATAAGTCGGATGTGACCGAAACATGACTTGTGGTTCTGTCTGGTTCTGAATGATTCACTTAGTGAGTCTGATTCAAACTGAATTTTTATGTCATATTGTTTTGAGTACAGGCAAGTTATATGGCATTTAAAAATGGTGTTAAAAATTGTAATTTTATTTCCATCACTAAAGCAGCTGAAAAACCTTAAAACTGAATTATTTGCAATATATACTGATTAAACCACAAGTTTAATTTATGTATAAATTGATTTTATATATGGCATTTATTATTTATAATTGTTGTTTTTATTATTTATTTATTTTTATTATTTAGATATTTATTAGTAGTAGTTTTAACACAGAGATATGTATTCTCGCAGTGCATTTATTTATTTATTTTTTTTGGGGGGGTGGGGTAATTTTTTTCAATATAGTTTTACTTGTTAAAACTATAAATAGAAATTACAATAAAAATCCATACTTTTAATAGATTAAAAATAATGAATTATGATTAATTTCATAATTCTTTTGCCCTTCAAAGTTCTGAAATAACTACTTTTGTACATTTTAACTCTATAAAAATTCTAATTTTAAAAATAAATAAATAAATAAATAAATTCTAGCTAATAGTAGGTTAAAATAATTAGTTTTTTAACAAATTAATAATTAATTTCATGTTTTTTTTTTAAATTGCAACTTAAAAATAGCTGTCAGAAGAATAAAATTGATTCATTTCATTACTTTTAATTTCAGAAATAACTACATTTGGTTTTACTTGTAAAACAAAATTACAACTTAAAAAAATGCATATTAGCTGTCAAATGATTAAAATAATTAAACAATTGTAATTAAAGGTGTCATAGGTGATTGTCTTCAGAAACATTTTTTGTTATTCTGGTTGAAAGTCTCTTCACATCCTGATAGCAATCATTAAGTTAAGTGGTCTAAATGTATTTATCTGTGTTTATATATTCTGTGGAAGGTAGGACCAAGAAATGTTCGTCCAATCAAAACGCTCGGTCTGAGCGTTTTAATTTTCTCTCCTACCTGCCTGTCAACGTATGTATTTGCATACCTCTGCGCACCCTGTTCGCGCAGACACGATACGTCATCAGAGCGTTCACGTACGCTACTGCAGACAGAGCGAGAATGGCAGGCAAACATCAACAACCCGATCTTCCTTCCTGGTATTGTAGTACTTTCACTAACTGTGCTATAAAGTTTTCTCACTGGTGAATGACACATGATGTAGCCCAGCGGTTCCCAATCCCAGTCCTCTCGCTCCCCGCTCTGCATATTTTGCAAGTCTCGCTTAGTTAACACACCCGATTCAGATAACCAGCTCGTTAGAAGAGAGCTACGTGCATGAACTGTGTTCCGATTGACATGCTTCCTACACAGTGTTCATTGCTCCCTTCTCCCTGAGCAGGGGAAATCCGTTGAAGTTTACTTCACTTCGGAACATTCATTCACGGATTGCGCTGCGCAGCATCTTCACATACAGACGAAACTTACTAGAGAAGTGTGACATAATATACCTCTGTAAATAAATACCATTTAAATTCACGTCTAGCACACTTTAATTGCCCTTTGTATGGAACATATATGCTTGCTTTGAACTGGACCGTTGATGTAGCCTATTGTAGTAATTTAATGTTGTCTCTGGTATTCTGCTCTTTGAGCGTGTGTGCGTTCAGGGGGCGTGGCTTTGGACGGCGATTGCAGGGAGGGTGGGACATTCGCTTTCAGTGCTATCAGGCTAAAGTTAGCATTTTCCGAGATCTCCAACTGCACCTTTAATTTGAAGATTTTTGTTTAAGGATGGTGCCAGTGTTACCTGTTTAAAAACATTTAAGTGCACATTTATTTATTTGTATGTTTGTTTGTTTAACAGTGATAATTCCTGTTTGTTATTTGAAGAGGTTTAATAAAGGTTAAAAATTTGGCTCTTTAATTTTTTGTGAATCGTAAACACGACTCACACTGTGTTCTTTGCTCGTTGTTCAAATGATATCTCACAAAACTTTCCCTTTAACTTACATTTTTAAAATCACACATTTAATTTTTTATAGTATTTTTTGTCATTTTTAGTCACAGTCTGTCAAATCATTTGGGTTTTGAGGAGAGGCGTTCTGTTATTTTTTAAAGGCGATCAGACAAACTAGATTTCTGCATGCTGAATGATAAAACATAAAAAAAGAAAGAAATCATAGACATTTTGTGAAGAACAGATTTTGACTTGGAGCAGTCAGCAAGCCCATAATACCCTAGCGACTCCCTAGCAACCATCCAGCAATGTTCCGGCAAGCTCCAGAGCATCGACAGAAGAGTTCTATCACGTGTGTGTTAGTGTGAATGAACGTGTCTAAATATTCTTCACGAGAGTGTTGATCAGTGTTTCTGTGTCATTGATTCATTCTTCATAAATGAGCTGTCATTGTGAAGCATTAGACTGCGCAGTGAGGAGTCATTTAGTCCTTCATGCGTGGGTAATGACCGCTCAATTAATGCAGTTCATCACAGCAGACGCCTGTCACTGATTCTGCTGCGCCTCTGGCTCCAGTGTTCTGGCCTTTACCATCTCTTCATTGTGACCCTCATGGTCTTTTTGGATTCTTAATGATATGACCCCTTCAAAATCTTGTGTTTGTGTATTTTTACAGGTACTCTCACCTCGTCCCGTCCCTGCAGATGATGCAGTTCTCTGCAGCTGCAGGTTTGAGTCGTCTGCTCATTATTGTGGGGGTGTTGAAGCCGGTCTTTCAGGGAGGAGACGTCTCAGAGGAACTCATACAGCGACAGGTCAGTCCACAAACTCCATCTGAGCCTGCTGACACTTCATGGATTAAACTTGCATCCGTTTAGTCAACAATCCACCAAAACTAACCGCTATTGTGGTCACTTAATTTCAGGGTTAGCAGATTCCGTTTTTAATGTTTAAAGGCTAATTGGGTCTTGTAAGCAGATCAGTGAGTAAATACACAACTAAAGGTTAAGATGTCACTGCTCCTAGTTTTCTACAATAGTGATTCCCAACCAGGGGTACAATAGATTAATTTTGATTAATTTCATGATATCTAATGATTTTGAAGGTCTGAAATGTGATTTTACTCATTTAACCTATAACGATAAATTAAAACTTAAAATAAAAAATATATTACCTGTCAAAATATTAATTTCTTTGAAGCTCTAAAATATATATTTTTTACTTTATTACAACTTAAAAAATGATACTTGCTACCAATAGATAAAAATAATTAATTTTGAATAATTAATTTTTTTTCCCTGTCAAAGTTCTGAAATAACAACTTTTTGATGTTAAACTTACAAAAAAATACAACTTTAAAAAATACATGCTAGCTTTCAATAGATTAAAATAATTGTTTAATAATAAATCATTAATTTAATTAATTTAATCTCTGAGGTTTTGAAATAACTCATTTTGGTTTTACTTGTAAACCTATAAGAGAAATTACAATGAAAAAAAATAAAAAATACATACATATTAGCTGTCAAAAGATTAAAATAATTGTGATGAATTTTATGATTTTCTTTTCATTTCTGAAATAACTTGGTTTTACTTAAGTTTTAATTCATAGCTGTCAAACGATTAAAATAATGAAACCGATTCATTTCTTTTTTTTTTCCCACTGACGACAGATATCTGTTTAAAAACATTATTAAGTGTGGGCTACATTTCATCTTTGCCATGTTACTGCATTTGATTTCTTTTAAAAAAGCAAAGCAATGTAAGTTGCTGCAGACATCGTGCTGTATTAGTCATCTTCTCATTGACATCAGTAAAAATGACATAGTCCTTTGCTCATACAAGCTGTACTTTTTTCCTTGTATTTTTTTCACCAAACTTGATTATTACTACTGATGGTGGTGAGACAAAAAAGGTTCTTCGAACATGGCCACTTGGTGGTGCTGTTGCGTAAATTACAGTTGTCTATGAGTCGTTTGACATGTGGGGCAGGATTTCTGGAGAACAAGAGAAGCAGTTTAATGATCAGTTGTCTAAGATGAACAACTTTCCCGGATGGATCGTGTGACTGAGAGAGGCTGCAGACAGAGACTGACGCTGAGGCTTTTTGAAACGCCTTCAGACAGGGTTTCTCAGTTCACGATGCAAAACAGCCGCGTGCAGTCAAGGTACGAGGCCGCTCTCTTCGCTTCAGTTCCACCCAATTTCATGCACGTTAACATGCGGCCACGAATATGCAAAACATTTATTAGAATTTTGAATGGCCCCTCTTCCCCTCAAAAAGCTACAGATTCCCATTTACGACATGAATCCAAGGTTGACCTGAGGAACGGAAGAGGTGATTTAGAGGAATGTTTCGCCTTTATAAGGAGGTTGAAATAATTAATGCACAACAGGAAGGTGGTGATGACTAGGTGCGTTTTTTTCTTTATTTCATACATGCCCATCCTTCCTCTCTATCTGCATAAAAACAGACACAGTGTTTTTAAGACCTCTGTCTCATTTGTCTGGGAAAGATTAGAAGCATAAAACGAAAGCAATATGTTTCTTTGTAACGGTAGATTTCAACAAAACAAAATAAACAAGCTTTAAAATATCTGGCTGTTTGCTAGAGACAAAAACAACTTTGCTTTGTGTTGTTGGTGTAAATGCAGTAGGCTGCTTGAAGCAAAATGCATCCATGGCGTGCAACTGTTTTAGTAGTCAGTTATTATAAATGTATAAATTAACCTCAGGTTATGGTTGCAACCATAGATGCATGTTAACTACATTTGTGCTGCATTTGGAAACTTCAGACACATCACTGGCACTGATGTTTTGGAGAACTGCTTGCATGGAAGTCAACTGAATAAACTGAATAAACTGCTTTGCAAAAAAAATAAATAAATAAAATAAATATTTATATATGTGTGTGTGTGTGTGTGTGTGTTGTATTATAAGAGAGGTCACATGATGCATTAGTCTCTGCCAACAGTTTGACTGTAAATTTCTGAAAGGAAAGTGTTCAATCTCTATGGTTAAACTCAAATAATACACTACAGCTAATATCTTAGTTTAATACGTGCTCAATTTATGGTTTATATCTAATAAAAGAAAATAATACATGAGTGATTGCTGCTGTATATTATATACTACTGTTTAAAAGGTTGGTGTCAAAAGAAGTCTCTTATGCTCATCAAGACTAAATTATTAGATAAAAATACAGTAAAAACAGTAATTTTGGGAAATATTTCTACAATTTAAAATGACTGTTTTCTATTTTAATTTATTTTAAAATATATTTTATTCCTGTGATGCAAAGCTTGATTTTCAGCAGCCATTACTCCAGTCTTCACTATAAATATTTTGTAGTGTATAATCTACTGACTTTTTGGACTTTTGTCTTATTTACAATATACAGAATGGTCTTTAAAAATTTCCACTGTTTTAAACGCCTTTTTGCTTTTACCTATGTAACCGGTATGTACTAGAACCGAATCAGAACGTAGATTTCGGTGCCTCATTTCGGTGCCATGCCTGAGCGATCGATTAAAATATTTGTCCTTTGTTTCTCCGAAACGAACGTAAGAAGCATCATCACCGGCACCGCACGTGAAAAATAATTTCCCGACTGAGAAAATGCACGTGAACTCAAGTCGAAACGCTCTAATAATACAAGTCCAACAAATCTTTGTAGTAACGCGAGTGTACTGTTTTCATATTCCGACTTAAAACACTACTCTGGAAATGAGAGCATCCGAGGAGCGCGTGAATGCAGAAATTACACTTGCTCTGACGGCGGGTTAAAATCACATTACATTCTAACATTGTAACATTGCAATCTAAAAACAAAAATAATGCTTTTAAAGCAGAAGTTAAATTTACTGATAAACTAAAATGAAATAATAAAAAAGCACAGACTAATTGAGCAAAAGCGCTATTTTGATTACCCCATTACACTTTACAGTTAGTGCTATCATACACATACACTTACCTGTAGGTTTAAAATTCTACATATGTCACATTTATTGTCCAACTACAAATATTTCAGCAAAATGCATATTTTAGTCAGAGTTATTGCGCGCTGTCTGTTTGGCGCGCATGCGCGCGGCGGCGGTCGTTCTAAATAAAGTCTGTGAAGTTTAGCGGAGAATCGCAAAGCAAAAGCTCACGCATTTCTGACAGCAAAATGGAAATATTTCCATGGCTTTCTAACATTTACAGATGGAGAATATACCTGTGAAATGTAAGTTAGGCATTATGGAAAACAGCAAACACATTAAGCAGCGCGAATAGCATCTTTGTCAGCGACACACGCAGCCTTTCTGTCAGAGCATCTGACAGGGAGAGCGCGAGCCGCTTTAAACTGAAACTATAAACTATAGGCTTCTATATTTTACGAGTTTTTTTTAAGCCCTTCATATAAAGCTTGTCACATGTTTAGAACAAATTGTGTTATGCACTTTCTCAGCAGCAGTTCAGTCTGTGTCCTCCCTAGATATTTTTTCAGATGCGCTCGTATCAAACTACTGTATATCAATATTAACGGTATTGCTTCATACCCTATCGCTTATAAATAATATATCGATATATATCGTACAAACTCCGCCCAGCCCTAGCTTTAATTAAAATGCCTAAAGCTAAAATTCTCTTATATTCACGTTTTTTTAAACCTGTTGTCCAACAAAAGAGAACATTATAACCTTTTTAGTCCACAACACCAGTTAAATGCTTCCTTTTGTGATCTGATGTAGCTTCTTGTCACAGAATGAGGCAGAAAATATGTTCCATAGGCTACTAATGCATTGATTAGCAATGGATTATAAATGTACTTTATGAAAATACCAGAGATGGCTTGAATAACACAGACAAACTATATATTGTCATAGTCGAGTGTTTAATGTATTTGTTTTATCATTCAAGACGTTTATCTCTTCTGTTTACTCAGTTACAGCGATAGCAATGCCTTTGTCCATATTGGGGATTTCCTGGAGCTTCGTGAGTTCCATATACAGTATGTATGTGTATATATATATATAATATATATATATATATATATATATATATAAAACAAGTATCGGTTCAGGCACCGTTTAGGCACCGGCACCGTTTTAAAAGTATGGATTTGGCACCGGTATCGAAAAAAACCCAAACGATACCCAACCCTACGAGTGACATGCATTTTTAAAAGTACAAATATTTTGCCTCTTAACTAATATAGTTGCATGCATAATAATTATAAAAATTGAAAAATGCAGTATATCGATTGTCACACCGCAGGCCATGTTAACCCAAGATCATGCACTTTAAGTATTTCAGGCCAGATATCAAGTCTGTTGCCATTGCTCATAGGGATTTGTCAATGCATGTTCAAACTACAAAGCACATGATTTAAAGAAATAAAGGAAAAGGTGCTGTCAATGCTTACACTGCATTCACATAAGACGTCTTTACACAAGAACACAGACAATCAAATAGCAATTAGTGGCTACATGGTGCTTTCATGTTTAACTGAGAGGAATCGTGGCTCTTGAAATGCTTGTCGACATTTAATTTGACCGCTCGGTCTCTCAGAATGGAGGATTGTTCTTCATGAGAGGATCTGCTCCTCTCGAGCTGTTGATTCAAGTGTTGACTTGACACTTTCAAGTGTGTCTGTCTGAGGTCACCGAGAGTGTTTTACACAAAGAGTGAAAATTAAATATTGGAATTACTCGCGTCGTTTGAGCCACCTTGACCGCTGTCACGGCGTAGCTATACAGTAATATATCTCTATGTAAATACATTTGCCTCAGCTATTAAGTGAAGATAGAAATCAAATCAATATATAAATCAGTGCTTGTTATGATTTTTTTTCTTGTGATTGTCCTGTCAGAAATATCTGCTGTGTAACCCTGCCCATCAGAGTGCTGCAGTAGACGAGCATTTCTTTCTCAACGAGAGCGCATCTCAAGTCAGGTAATGACTTTAGCTTCAATGAATAGTTTGATAAATGTCTGTACTTATAGTGGCCCCAAAAAACATACTTTTGAACCACATTTCATAAGAAACTTAAGTTTGTTTTTATTAAAAAAAAAAGGAAAAGAAAGAAATAGTGTTTAAAATTAAGACTGGACACTTTCGTTAGTGAAATATGTTCATAGTTATTGTGATGATCTTCACCTTTAATTACTCTGATAGGCGTGAATTAAAATGTATTGCAGTAATTTTTTGTTTGTAATCTAATGCAATGAGAATTAAATATTTTTAAGTGTGATAAAATACTTTTAAATAAAATACTATATAATATGCATTGCACAGGGGTTATTATATTACTTGAACTAAAAAACTTAAACTTATTTTATTATAACTAGTTGCCAAGGCAGCATTTCTCATTTTCATTTAGTTAATTTTAATGTGCTAAAATAACTACAACTGAAATAAATAAAAAAAACTTTATAGAAAATAAAATAAACTAAAAAATGTAAAAATAAAATAATATAAAAATTAAAAATAAAATCTAAAATAATAAAAAAATAATAATAAAAGAAACCGAAACTAATAAAAATGACAAAAACACAAATGTAAAACTAACTTAAATTAAAATGAAAACAGAAAAAAAAACAATTTAAAATATTAATAAAGCTATAATAGTATCTCGATGATACTAAAATAACACTTGTGGGATCTGATTTTGAGGTTTTTCCCCAAAACTAAAAGCTTAGATAACTAAAAGAGATTTTTATTTCTGCTTTTTGAAACAATACATTTCACTGGACTACAGCAATAACAATGTTCATCATCATCATTTTGATGACAAATTTCTGATAACCAGTATGCAGAACTATTTTTTTATGTTTTATTTAGGCTTTTTGAAACTATAATAAATATTATGGATCTGCTACAAATTATTATTGTTGCAGTCCAGTAATATTAATTTATTCTTGTTAATTGTGCTAATTATGAATAACAACAATAATAATAATAATAAACCTGCTTAAGCAAGACTTAAGTGTGGACAGTGTATATATAAGAGAAAAAAAACATTGGTCAAAGCAATTAATGGTGTATTAATAAGCGATCTCTAGTGTGAAGTGTGAACTGCCTTCATTTATACTGCTGTTTGAATGTCCTTGACTTTTTCAGAGAGATCTCCAGATATAAGCCTCTCTCTAGCAAGACATCTGTGCATGTGATCACTGGGGAATCCTTTGATGATCAGCTTCCTTCAGAGCTCAACCAAGTGAGTGTCTTTCACAGTCCCACTTTCTACCTTCACTTCTGAACTTTAGTGAGTTTTAATCAGAGGCAAATCCTTTGCTGAATGTCTCATTAACTGTCAGGTGGTTGCTGAACTTCAGAGCAAGTTTTTGGAGCGCTCTTATCCCAGTGCCAGTCACATTCAGATTCGTGGGGCGGATCGTCACATGATCTACAAAAACCCATCTTTGCTTATCAAACATTTGCATAAGCTCGTGTCACAAAGGCAGTCCAACCAACAGAGGCAGTGAGATGCTTCAGAAAATGCAGCCTCTCTAATAACAGTAGATCAATAACAGCTTCTTCCCTGCAGCTGTCACATACTCTCTTCAGTGATGCAAGAGGCCAAATAACAGCTTCATATTTCTGCTCACAAAGGAAACTGAAATCTCTGTAGTTTGTTTGTTGATGGATTGTACATTTTGGTTAACTGCTGAAGACATAATTTAACTGCATTTAACTGTACTTTTTTTTGTCAAAATGCCTTTTTGTTAATGCGATTAAAGTTATGTAAACGAAACCTGTCTAGAAGTCATATTTCACTGGTATTTCAGATTCTTACAAACAATACTTTATTTTGAGGCCAAAAAGCTGCAAAAAAATGCAAAGTGTTCAGTGCAAAGACAAAACATTTTCGATTCACACCGTCATCAGTGACATAACAGACAGTAGTCCACCTGATTCTATTCCAACTCTATTAGCCTCTAAATAAAGTATTTTTTGTAAGAAATCTACCATTATGTGTGCTTCACTCCTTGTTGAACCTATGCACAAAAGTATTTATCTACAAACTCCAGTATTTCCAGTAAATTTAGAAATTATATTTAGCTTAAAAAGAAAAAAAAATAGGACTTTATTTGCAACATTGCATTTTTTTAAAATAAGTTTTTATATAATTTATTTAAAAAAATTAAATGTTAAAAACCTGTAAATGTTTCCAATAGACATGCTGAAAGAAGACAATAACATGGTCTGTTTATCCTGAGGATTGAAGTTTAATTGACACCACATCAAAATAAAAATTTCCAACAGATCTGGAATTTTATTCCATCCATATACATGCATAGCAACAACATTTTTAAGAAATATTTTTCTTACATAAGGACATTGGAATGATCATTTTTACAGTATTCCCTTGTCTCATCCCACCCGTCAATAATCACCATTAATAAACCTGCTTTTTGTACAACTTAATTTTTTTTTCAGGAGTAAGAAATAGCTGCTCTTCCCCCTTTATAATACTGCTTTCCGTAATGTTCCCGACCTCCTCCTTTTTTTCCTTATGTTTTATTTTACAAAGTATTGCGCTGAGAGCAAATTTTTAAAAAGGGAGAACAAGGTGTATCAGCAAACAGAAATACAAGTACTATACAAGAATGCTGCCATCCTCATTTAAACATCCACTTCTGAGTTGAAGAAAAGACAGACAAACAGCAACATATATATGCAAAGCCATGTGTACAGTATATGCCAAAACATGAGCTGCAGCGTTGTGCCTGGTTATCCCTCCGAACTGTTTTAAGGCTGAAGTCAAGAGAATCATACTGCAAGTGACATTTTGACATATACAAAAAACTGTACCAGCAAATAAGAATACACAAGTGCTCCAGTAGCTATTGTTGGGTCTAAAACGCATTTCAGTTTTGTATCCTGTGCCTATTGTCTCCTTGAACCTAATGTACATTGTAAACAATATGTCTGCTACACAAGAATGACTATACATTAACATTACAAACAACTCTGATATAAACTTTCTTTGAATTTAAATTAAGAGCACTACTCCTATTAATTCTGATTGTAAAATAAATAAAAGGTGAAAGTGGCACCAATATTACACTTGGAATTTTTTTTTTTCATCATTTTGCATTGTCTTCAAATAACGAAAGAAGAAGCTTCTCTTGATTGTCCACAAGCAGTATATAAAACTGCATGATGCACTATTTCAGACACGACCGTGTACCCAAAAAAGACGAGGGGAGAAGAACGAATTTCATTTCACATGCTCGGCGGCATGTGACGAGCAGTAAAACTTCTTGTGAGTGATAAAGTTTGATAAGTTATTGAACTGGATGTCACAGAGGCGGCAATACTTCCCACTGCCTGCTGGCGGCGCCGACCCATTTATGCCTTTTCCGGCAGGTGCGGATTCCTCCACGGGCGATTTCGAAGTGGGCGATACATTCTCGTTTGGGTCGGGAGGGTTCTCGGCTCCCCACGTGGGAGAGGTTTGTTCCTCTGGTGATGAGGTGTTGTGAGGCTGATTCTCTTGCTGGGGAGTTGCTGGTGTCTGGCGATCCTCTTTATGACCACCGTTGACAATCACCATGCCCCTGTTTTTGGGCAGAAGGGGCAACGGCTCCTTGCCGGGATGGGGGCAGCCATTGGCCGCAGGTGGTTCTGTTCCCGTCTCACTTGCGCCGTTGCTGCTTTGCTCCTGTTCGGCCGCCTCACCCTGCATAACGAGAGTCCCTGCAATGTAGTCGCTGCTTTTTATCCCGAAATACGGCGATATTGGCTCTGTACCTTTCACCTTCTTTATTGCTCCAGGATAGAGACAGTGAGGCAAAAACATGTTCTTGTTCTCATCTTTCGAAGTCATGAGCGATGCGTCACCGAAAGCTTTCAGATCCGGCGACGGCCCGAGGTGTGGAGGAAACATGCCTCCGTTTTGCACCATTAACTTGTTGCCACCGTTTTTCTCGCATTTCACAGAACTCTTATCATAGATGTCTTCCGAATTATTGCCTTCGCTCTTGACGCCCGGGAACATCGACTGCTCCAGACTGCTGATCTCACCATGCTGAGCAGATGTGACAGGGCAAAAGTTCTGTTTATGGGCAAGGTAGTTCTCCACTTTGTTAAAACTGATCTTGCACACGGTACATTCGTGATAGTCCAAGAGTCTTTTGGGGGAGTTGCACGACTTGTCAGGAAGAGGTGAACACTTTTTGCTGAGATCTATCGGAGCATCTAATTCCTGTGGGTCTGCAATAGTGTTACCTTTGGGGGCAAGGATAGGCTTGGAGACGGTAAGAGAAGCATCTAAGTGTTTCGGGACAAGGCTTGGAAAGATGTCACATCGTGGATGGAAGCGGTCAGCCAGACTTTCTACCGTTTCCTGGGATGTACAGGGATTTCCTAGAGTGGGCATACCCAAGAATCCTGGCTGTGGCCCCATGGGCTGCCGTTGCTCTTGGTCAGGTAGACACATCTCGTACATCTTCCTCCGCTTGCGTGTTCTCATGGTCCGCTGCATGGCGGGCACCTTTGCGGACATGCGTTTCATGGGTGGGTCATGGCGAGTGGCGCAATAGTACTGCTTGTGAACCATGAACGTTTCATGCCGGCTAAAGGTGATGTTGCATGCTTCACAGGTGGTCTTGTTTGGGTCGTTGTCACCGTCCACCAAAGATGTGCTGGGACTCTTCACCTCAGGCTGTTTTCCACCGAGCCTTTCCTCAACTCCTGTTGGTGTAGTAACCTTCTTTACTTGCCCAGGAAGGTCTTTTTCTGGCACTTTCCCACCAGCGTTCATAATATCCAAAACAGACGAATTCAAGCAAGCTGTTGTCACGAGATGACTGTCGGTTTCTGATGGAAGGCATCCGGGGAGCATGCCGACCGAAGTGTGGCCACTGTTTGGACTTATGGCATCGGACACCTTGTCTGAAACACTGGAGAAATCTGGAGACTTCGCCATGTGCTGCCAGCGGCTGTTGCAGTAGTGCTTCTTGTGAACTAAGTAGTTGTCTAGATTATTGAAGGTGATGTTGCATTCAAAGCAGGTCGCTCCTTTGGGCATGAGAGGACTGTAGATGACAGGAGGGTAGCTGTTCCCTCCATGGCGTAGCCTGCGATGCACCAGCTCTGACATTTTGGCTAGAATCTCAGATGCTTGTGGTACCACAGAAATGTCCTGGGAGAAAGCAAACTGTGACAGGAATGGACCCATGGGGAAGGTTGGGCCCATGTTGTGCTGGACCGGTGAGGAGGCTAGCCGTGGACTAGAGGGTTCCGACTTGATTCTGGTGTAAGAGAAACTAGCCTTGCTTCCTGGGTGACTTTCTCCCTTCTGCAGGCCGAGGGTAGGTTTTTTCTCAGGTCTTTCGAGTTCTCCATCAGGACTGTTGGCCTTGTTAGGTGTGCTCTTGGGACTTTGCATAACCACATCCTTCCTGCCTGACAGTTCTGCTCGTGCCGCCTGTAGGCTTTCCTCTCCTCCTCTTGGGGAGTTCTCGCTGTCGCTCTCCCTGTGAATCTTCCCGGAGTGTCCGTGTAAGTCTTGATGCTGCAGCAGTTCCCTGTGGTTCTGGAAGCTGATGTGGCAGTGATTGCATCTGAAGGCTGCCTGTGACAGGTGTGAAAGGATGTGGTGCTGGAATGTAAGGAGTGAATCTGCTGTGAAGTTACAGATTGTGCATTTCAAGCTGGTGCCAGGGGGAAGAGACTCTTCCACTTTGACACCTGTGAGAAAGAATAAAGACAGTTGTTTTTGTTAAACTTGCATTTCCACTAATTTTACATTGTGTTCACACTGTAGCATATTGGGTGTCTATTTCTTAGACTTACATTATTGCCTGATGAAGATGATTTGATCTAACCTAACCTTATTATTTGATCTAACTGCTAAAACTGTAATTGTTTCTTGATTATTTTACATGCAAATATAGAATTTTAGTTCATTTTAATATTAACATAATGGCAGGCTTTTGGCTGTTGCAGATCAAACCACCCAAAATGGCAGTGAATGTGAAGTACAGTGAAACAGAATAAGGACAGAAATGTATTATTTATTTATCTTTACTATGTATTTATCACGTGTGTATATGACTAATAGCATAATATTAATATTAAATATAATTAGATTGTATTATTTATCTTCAATATGAATTTATTACCTATGTATGTAACTAATAGTATAATGCTAATATAAAATATTTATAATATTATTGATAATTATAATAATAACAATCATCATCATTAATGTCCAGGTTGGCTGGGTTTCAAATATTTTTAAAAACGTTTCTAAATATTTTCATATTCATATTTTAATAATATTAAGGGTATAAAAATGAAAACATGTTAATTTTTAATGATATTTTACCCTTGCACAATGTTTACAAAACTTAAACATAATTAACTGTAAGATTCAAAGTTTGATATGAATAAATGATAACTGCAAATAGGAATGGGTGATGAGTGAGCTAAATGTGCAGTGACTGTCAGAAATAACTTTTTTCTAAGAGTGTACTCACACTAGGCACGGTTGCCTTGAACCGAGCCCGAGCGCGATTATCCCCCCTCCCCACTCCCCCTCTGGCCTGCACTCACACTTGCACTAAACTTTCCGGGCCGGAGCATGCTTACGTCATGTGAGAGATAACGGAGAAACCCACTTTTGCTAATATTCTGGCTAATAAATTTGTAATTTATGCCATGCCTTGATTTTCACTTGTAAGTATCACAGAATTATTACGGAGGCAGCTGACGTTAATGAAAGAATTTGCAACTTTAAATCGCAGACTACAATTCCAGTTCATCAATAAGGTGAGAACCAGACCCATTATAAACGTAAATATACTTGATTGAATTAAATTAACTGAAAAGTGTAGTGTATTAGTAGTATATGTTTGCGGTCGTAATGATGACAGTAGTGCACACAAAATAGTATCTGTTCCGTGCTCTGGCGTGGTTAGCGTTCACACTACATGCGTACCGTGCCCGAGCACAACCGAACCGTGCCCCGGCCCACCTCTTCCAACTGGGCCAGGGATGGCTAAACGAACCGCGGTTCAAAACGCCTAGTGTGAGTACACCCTAACTGTCAAAATGTATTGTACTTATGACACCATCATACTCACCACTGTGTGAGCTCAAGTGCATCTCCAGAGCACGAGGGTTGCTGAAGCTCTTGTTGCATTGTGGGAAAGGGCAGATATTGGGAGTTTGGTGGGAACTGGCGTCAGTCTCTTCAGAGACGTTATCAGGTTCCCTCTGCCGCCCACTGCAGTAATACATCAGGTGGGCCTGAAGGTTCCTCTCACTCCTGTACCATATCCCACACGCTTTACAGGGGAAGATGTCCTCTGAAACACAGAGACAGGCTTGTGAAGGCAAACTTACAACAGTTCTGCTGAGTGTTTAATTTGACACATTATGAGCTTTATCAGTAGCATTTATGCGGCCTCTAAAAAGACTTAAAAGTCAAAGGTGCAAACACACCTTTTGCAAAGAAATGTATTTATTATTTGGCTATGGAACTGCATTTCTTTTTCACACTTCTTTAAAAGTGGAAGTAGAAGAGGAATCGTGCAATTCCTTACAAATCCTATTCCTATAGGGGATATATCAGAAGGGGCGTCTGGAGTGTTTGGGACGTCTGAATGATCAGTTCACATGCACGGCTCAAATAACAGTTTTAAATGACATTTCTGCTGTGATGTTGCATGGCAACAGAGATGATTCCAGTAGGCTTGTGCCCTTTCCTCAAGGGCAAATGAAAACATTGCACCATCTGCTAGCAGCATCCTCTGTGTCAAGCTGAACTCTAGACTTCCCTGATAAAGTCAACAAACAAAGTATTTGCAAATGGCTTGAATTTTGCAATTACAAGGTTGGTCAGAGTCCAGATATGTTTACTATACCCCTAAACTGAAGGGCAGAACATTACGTTCCTCCAGCAGAGGTTAATCTGTGAATAACTCCAGCTTCCTCTGTTTTCAGTGTAATACGTGCGTGTGTAACACGTTCTGAACTGACTCAAATGATTGGTTGGAGAGCTCAAGGGTGCAGCCGCGGGAACAGGTGAGACCCCATATGCGGCAATATTGCAGCCAAGTTTTATGGCGAGACTCAACCGTACGGCCTCATTGTAAAAGTATGTTGACGTTATTAGTTTTGATTCGCTGCATAAGTGTTCATGATGCCTGTGGACAGTTATTGAGCTTGTGTGTAAACAGAATCAGGGCTTACTGTTGACTATAGCTGTAGGTAATATGGAGGCCATGGCAGCTTGCTGGGGCAGGAGCTGGATGGTGTCCAGAAGGCGTGCTGGGTACATGCCCTCACTGAGAGACATGTGATTGACCGCCTGCAATCGAGAGTCAAAGTCCACTGCGAATGCCACCAGCTCTTCGCCTTCCATCATGTTCTTGGTCGTGGTGCACCACAATTGACCACCTGCGTGAGAGAAGAAAACACACATTATCACTGATGCATTTAGACACTTGAGTTTAAAAAGTGTGCAAATGTTTCACATGTAAAAACTGATTTAAACATGGAGTAGTCTGATCATATTTATGATGCATTTTATTAAAATTATATAATTTATTATATATTTTCCACACATTTATTTATTTTTTTGCATCAAACGCTAAGTTTACTAGAAATTATACAGGTATTATAATTAAACAGGAGAATGCCATACACATACAGGACAGCCTTAAATTCATCAAAAAGTTTTTGCTGGAAAATGACCATAAAACATCATTTGTCCAACTCAAGGAATTTGGGGAGTATTCAGGAAACAAAACAAACAAAATCACTCTTTTTGCAATTTTCACAATGTTACGCACTTCATCTTTAATTAATCATGTTGCTCTAAAGGGATGGTATGTATTTACAGTCTACTGTGCATCTAACATTTGAGTTCAGATCAAACACTCTCTGAATACATTCAGAAAAGACAGAGGAGAAAAGAAAAGAGGGGAGGGGTAGATGGGAAGTCAGCAAAGGGTTTAAGCTCAGATAGCATTTATCATCGCACACGGACGGATTTCAGCCGCACTTCATTTGCCATTCAAGAGATTAAAGTTTTAAATATGACTATTTACAAAAAATCTGGCTTCTGAGATAACAACAAACTATGATACGCAGATGCTAAATGGCAGAATTAGGACATTGTTTCAGTAGGGAAGCTGGACAATTAATTAAAGCTCTCAGCTAGAAATGTGCAAACACACTGACGGAGCTTCAGAGAGGAAGAGGAGCTGCACTTTCAGAGCAGCTGTTGGAAAGGTAAGGAGAGAAAAAGAAAGGGAATGTAGTTCCTGAAACATTTGACTCATTGACTATTCAACTACTTTTCTGGACAACTAGCTGTCTAATAAAAATAAGCTAACAAGTACACATTTAAGGAGAAATCTTAGGATGAAATTATTTAATAATCACTGTATTTTCAAGGGGTGCTCAAAAATGAAAGATATCATACAATCAGATCAGATATATAAAAAGAATAAAGTTGGAGACTAAATGGCTTTCTATGCAGACGCTGACTGCGAAAGCTTCTGTGTCAGAAATGCGCGACTGCTGCCTGAAAGAGCAGCTTATCATGGTGTGAATCTGCAGCGGGGAGACACGCTCTTCAGACGGGTCCTCTTCATCAGCGGGATCCTGTCACACACCACACACTGCCTGGAGAGGCTCTCTCCTTCCTTATCTCCTAATTAAAATAACAAAAACTGCCGTCGCCATCAGCGCAGATCAAAACTGTCACCTGCACCAGCAGGAGGGCGCAGGTCACCTCTGCCTGCTCAGAGTACTGCTGGAAGTTGCATGAAGAACTCATTACTTGCACTACAAAAGGAGGCAGAAATATGATGTATGCAGGGTGCTGCTGCATTGTGGGATGGCTCATGAGTTGTGGCGTCAAAATGGATCACTGGCAAACTTTGAGACTGCCCAGAAATAAGGTGTAATAAAAATCAGAACAATATTAGTGTTGCTGTCATGTCCTTCTCCGATGCAGATGTTTTTGCGGTGAGCTTTACAGCAGTGCTTTTCAACTCGTTTTGCTTCAGGTTTTAAGATTCTACATCGGACATCAAGTGGCAATCCAACGCATCACATACAGTATCATACAAGTGTTATTTTTAGTATTATTTATACAATATTGCAGTATTTATTAATATTTAGAATTAGCTTTTATATTTAAAGTTTTCATTTTAATTTTAAAGTTAATTTTGTTATGTGCTTTTCTCTTTTTTTTTTTTTTTTTTTTTTTTTACTTTATTTTTGGTAATTAGTATTTAAATTTCAACTTATTTCAGGTAGTTGCCAGGGCAACATTTATCATTTTCATTTATCAACAATCATCAATAAATTTGATTTAAATTAATTAATAATAATAATATTAAAATAATATTAAAAATAAAATTTGATTTAAATTAATTAATGATCATTGTTAATAATTGTTTTAGTTTCAGTTAACAATAAAAACAAAGTATAATATAAAATATGAATGTGCATTATAATGGGAATTATTATAAATATAAATATATTACCATTAATAAGGTCAACAAATATCAGCAAATGCTAAATTATTAACATTACATTTTTTTAAATGCAAAAAGAAATACAGAATTGATATAAAATATATAATATTGATATTATATAATATAATTTGATATTTATAATAAAAAAATATAATGGGAATATAACATATAATATTAAATTACAAAAAAATCTATGTATTATTTAAAATCAAAATGTAGTTCCTAAATTTCTCTAAACTTTGATGCTTTCATACTTTCAGCAACTAACGACATGAAAATACACTGGATGGATGACCTTTGACCTCAACAGCAAAATCTAAGGGAAATGCTTTCTCCTGCCTATTAAAAGCTGGTATGTATTTTGCTATTAATATCCATAATTATATGGTTAGTTGCATTTTTAATTTTTAGTATTTAGTATTTACCCTAAAATTCTGTGACCCTATCAGAACATACTGACCATTATCATCTTGGAAATAAAAGGTTTGCATTTTTAATCAAATTTTGTTAAAACATTCTTAACTTTTGACAATCTAGTAAAAAATAGAGAGAAAAAAATGAATGATGTTACTTCCAGTTTGTCCCTCACTCTGGAAATGAGAGTTCAACTTGAGCGCTTTGCATTGTGGGATAAAGGGAATGTATACAGTATACTGCACATTTCTGGCAAAAGCAGTAGAAAATTTGCATACTGTGCAGCATAATGTGAGTCTTTTAAATACTGCAGAAATAATAAGAGTAATATGCCAATATTCTATGTCAAACACAGCCTAACTTCATGCAGTGATGAACAAAAGGCTGGCTTGAACCCTTCGCAGGTGTGGGCAGTCAGGCCAGCTTCTTTGAAATTAAATGAGTGTAGAAACATTTCCAACTGATTCTCCTCCTCAACTCAAGGTGCTCGCAGGGTCAAAAAGTCCAACTTAAAGAACATCCACAGTTGGGATGAAGACTTCCTGTCTGTGCCATTGTAAGTTCACACGCTGAAATACACAGGTCAATGGGCGGCCCTAAAGCGAGAGTGCACACGCAGGAGACACGGGACCCCAGCTGAAAAGTGTAGCCAGCGCCGTGCTGCTTTCGCCTGTGAGCTGTCTGCAGCAGAAGGCCTTTGTGCCGTGGCCAACGCAGTCGCAATGAAGCCTATTGTCTCTGTCCTCCTGCAGCGCACCTGATAAAAGAATAAAGAACTATGACATATTCCAAAAACAATGGAGGAATTAAGGACACACAATAAGCCAGCTGCTTCATTAAAACAATCAAAACCCGGTATCCTGTACACAGTCCAGATAACTTTAAAAAAAAGCTTCTTTTCATACAATCTCCCGCTGTAGAATCCACTAGCACGGGCTCGTCCTCGCGGCCCAAACTCCCCCCTCGTTCGCACTAATGATGCTTTTAAACACTTACTTAAAGATGTTCACATAAAGGAATTACAGGAGGGTTCAGCGTTATGCAATTACATGTGTAAGTCTGCACCGTTCTAATCAAACGCACCAGGATGAGCCGCAGACCAAAGCCCTCAAAGGCGCCTAACGCAGGGCACGAGCACTTTGAATGATCACTTTAAAAGATCGAGCGTGTTGTAAAAGCACAAAACAAGCCTTTCTAGCTCTCGTTTGCTTTCTCTTTCTGTCTTTTCGTGGCAAAAGCCGACAGAAGGGTTGGCTAATGAACTGGCCGGAGGACAGCTACTCAAATGTTTGCATGTGTAAACAGTGAAAGACTTTAATAGTTTGCTGTAAAATGCATAGTTAAACATATCCGTGTTTGTTTCTCCCATCTGTCCAGACAAACGGCTGCATCAGGGGCTGTAACGGCGGTGTGGAGCACAAACCTTAACGCTACGCCAGAAATGACACTGCCAAAAATCAATCTGGGACAAAGGAAGGCAAATGCATCCTTTATATTTTGTGTGTATTTGATGTTTAAATTGTATGTCATCCTTTCATAAAAATCAGGCAGCTTTTAGACATTCAGTAATTCATTCACTACATGCAAAGCTGGAGCAAAAAAAAAAAAAAAAAAAAATCATATATATGTAAGGAATTACATGTAATTATGACTTTCTCTTCCTCTGTTTTTCCTTATTATGAACTAGAGGCTAATAATAATAATAATATTAATACAAAAAATAAGTAAAGTGCAATTGTTAAATGGTGGGTCGCAGGTTGTTCTGATTGGACAGTAGGGGGAAAAATAAATGCCAATAAAATCATTGCCCAAAAGCTTTTAATTAGTTATTAAAACAGAACAATGCATCTCATAACTTTAGCTTTACTAGCAGCATGCAATAAGATGCTAATAGTAAAGTATGAAGTATTTTGTGACCTATAGGCTTCAAGTTAAAAACACACAAAAGATTTTTGTCTCTATATCAGAATAAAAGGCTTAAAAATAATCTAATACCAGCAAACAACAAGTGACTGAATAGTTGCTCATTTTTTGTCCTCAGAAATAGATGTTCCAATTTAAAAACAAAATGAAAAGGAAACAAACACAGAGGTCCTAAAATGATCAACAAAATAAGCTGCAAAATCAAAATAAAATGAAAAAAAAAAGAAAGATACTTTTTGCTTTTTGAAAGCATGTTCCTGGTCATATTGAGTGTAAGTTGTTTACCACACGGAGTAATTTCCAATTCAATCAATTCCCAATGGATAAAATCAATTCCCTCCCTACATTCTTTCTAGTTGAGTATTGTGTTTCACTTGGAAATACATCAGATTATGGAAGTAAAATGGGTTGCATTTCACGGTGGCTTTGAAAAAAACCTTGCCTGGTTAAGACTGAACTCAGTACAGCAATGAAATACTGTAGGTGCTGCTTTGCTAACACTAATTTTGAACTACATGTGAATGCACATCTACACTTCGAACCTCAGTAATTAATTATAAAGACCAAAAAAACCAATACAACAAGTCTAAATAAGGGAGTCGTGTTACTGATAAGCCATCAGACTGATATGTTCGGTCTCAATGTCAACAGTCACTGTGTATGGCCATAAGGGGGCACTGTTCCCATACTGTAATACAGATCTGACCTATCAGAGCTCACTCTGCTCATCCCAAAACAACATGAGACCAATCTCAGACACAGTTTCTTGTCCCCTCCTTGTTTTCCCGAAAAGACAGTTTTTTGTAAGCATTTCAACCATTTCATTGTCTTGTAGTGACTGTTTTACAGTATTTTCTGAAGCATAAATGGGAATTATTGTACACATGCTTACATTCTTTGCAGATGGGATGCACATTTGTGGAAGAGTTCAAGTAAATAAAATGACAGTAGTGATATTAGCATGAAAAGTATAAAATATATGCATTAATGTAATGCAGTATAGTACTGTGTAGAGTAGTACAGTACATGTTACGTTGTGGTGTGAAATGCAGTATTGCATTAGTGCAGTATCATATAGTAGACTGTGGCAGAGAGAGTACAGTAATTCCCGACTATCTGGAAAGACAGAACAAAAGAAATATATGAAATGTCTTCTCAATATTATAAATTCCAGCTCAAAACACTACAGGTTTCTAACTCCCATCAGATACAGAAATGTGTTTATAATACTGAATGATTTATAATAGTCAAAATGTGATGTTTATTTAATGATTAAAAGCTGATTTTGACAAATCCCTTTAGAAGTACTTTTCATTTGCCGATTTGAGAATCACACTGACAAAAGCTTTAATTTACTGTGTTTACAGCAACAGCTGGGATGAGAATTAGCATTAAAAACACAGCCGCTCATCAGTTTAACGTCAAGCCCAAACTTTGTTTACTCATCACATGAATGTTGCAAAAGCATTTTTAGATGAAAAGCAAGCATCCCGCAGCAGAAAATAAATATATTTGGCTTGAAATTACACATTTTGTGTACATGCATTATTATGGAAAAAAATAAAAATAGAATGTGATCTACTTTTCTTTGGAAGCAGCATAGATTAGCTCACTCGTGGTAAAAAATCTTGTTAAAATTCTGATTGCAGATTTGAAATACTCAAGAGTAAAAGAGAGCATTGAGAAAACATTCTCACCGAGAGCAGTGCTCACTTCGTCAGGTTACTGCGTTTTGGTTGCGGCTAGTCGACATGTGTTTACTGCGGCCCCCGCTGGGAGGGACACACACATGCCACCCGTCTTGACCATCAGCGTTAATGGGACGACACGCCTTCGTGGCAGCGGGGAGCGGTAGTGTTGAGCTGCACAGCAGACCCCCAGCTGTGGTCGGTGGCCCGCGTCCCCTTCCCAGCATGCTCCACGCTGGGGAGCAGGTGAACGGCCGGGCTCCAGCGGGACCGCTCTCTTCCAACATGGCTCCGTCCCCGTGCCACATGGGCCCGTGGACGCTTGCCCTCATGCAAATGCACGGCCTGGAAAAATGGCTCCTTCTCCTCTTTGGAAACCTCGACTCGGGCCGTCTGGCAGTGGCGTTTTTTCGTGGGAGATTGAGCCAGATTGATGCACCTGTCAACCATTTTGGAAGATGACGGATCGTTGCGACATGGACAAATCGCAGGAGGAGAGCTGACAAAGATGTCTCGCAGTGGAAGTGCATTCTGGGAAAAGAGGCATTTCTTTTTTATAATAATACAGTAAACCAGGGTTTCCCAAATGCGGGTTTGCGAACCCCTGGGGATTCATGAGGGAACTGCAGGGGGTTTGTGTGTTGATGAAATGCTAGTAATGAATTATATCCAATGTAAAATTAAAATAAATAAAAGGGGCTGCCCGATAGTCGCTATACTCATTAATGCAATTATCAAAACAAAGGCCATAATTTATTTAAATAACTGTATAGATGCTCTGCTTGTTTTAAAGAGAAACATGGCAGTGTTCATAGTAAACGCAACAAACTCCATCTCTGCATGTATTGCAAGTTTAACGTTCACTTGGGAATGCAGCATGTGATAGGTTCGCTTTATTTACACATTTGTGTAATTTTCACCATTTTTGTGGGCGAAAATTTACAACAATTTTATTTTCAGTCAAAATAAAAGCACAAGGATTTAAAATGTTTATAGGTTGATGGTTTGTAAGATAAAATGTAAGATACAAATTTCAAACTTGTAGAGTAAATAAAATTGTCATTATAATGATCAAATATAAATTTGTATAATTGTACAATAAAATTGTACAATTGTAATTTACAGTAATATATTTCTGGCTTCATTTTTGTAACAAAAAACCCCCCTACAAAATACAAAATAATAACTATAATAATATTTATTTATTTATTTATTTATTAATAATTTATCATCATTTTTTATTATTAATAAATGATTCAATTTGATTGGGTTCCTAAACAAATAATAATAATAATAATAATAATACTTTTACAGTACAATTGTAATTTACAATGGTTTTATATATATATATATGTATATATTTATTTTGTAATTAGAATTAAAACAATCCAACCAAATGTAATAATAATAATAATAATAATAATAATAATACATTTGATTGTGTTCCTAAAAACCAGTGCATCCAAGGGGTTCTGCTGACAAAGAAGAAAAAAAAAAAGTTTGTGAACCCCTGTAGTAAACCATAGACTCATTGTGTGTCTGACCAATGGCAGATGAGGGAGTGTTTGGGAACCTGTTTGAAGGCAGATTATTTTTGTCATAATGCCAGTGGCACAGAAAGACATCACCTACTGTACAATCCTACCCAAGAAACCCGAACGCCTGCACCACGACTCTTCTGTAATTCCACATATTGCGCAAAGCGTGAGCTAATTACGTCCGCCGTCGCTTCGAGCGTCTGAAATAAACAGTCAGCGGCTAAAGGATCTAATTGTGTTTGTCGGCTGGTGCGGAGGGAGGACACTGCTGCCCTTGCACAGTGCCATGCTGTCGTCCTGGCACGGCCTGTCCACTGCCCCAGGTACTGCCACACGGCCATCTGGAGCTGACATCTGTCTCTCTATTGATCATAAGGGTTTAGCACTTGATCAAACAGACTGCGACAGGAAATTGCTCTTTTCCCCACAGTAAAGGTGGGCGGCAGGCACGAGGGTAATAGAGTGGAACAGATTCGCTGGGTCCCGCCGCAGCACACACCAGCCCTGGCATCCACAGCAAACGTGGAACGGGCACTGGTGGAAACGCTGTGCCAGGGTGTGCCCACTTCAGCTGGTGTGTGTGTGTGTGTGTGTGTGTGCGGCAAGATAGTCGTCCCAGGAGAAGAAATAAAGCGGTAAAAGGACTGTTTTGAAATGAAAATCCTTCCCGCCGATGTCTACAGCATCATTAAAACTTCTCGATATGCGTTGAAAGGCTTCACTTTGCAGCACGCTTTGGAAAATGACACAAAATGGCAAAAAAGTTTGGAAAGGTGTCAAAAACAAACGCAAATATATCCCAAAATATTTACAGGGATAAATGTGCCAGATGGGGAACGTTCTGCTTTTTTCAGGCGCAAACATACTCTGTAGCTCAGGATATGCTGAATACAGGAACATTTTAATGAGCGCAAAACATCTGCTAAACTCCTCGTGCTAGTCCAGCGAACCACTTCTACAAAACACTCAACATTTCATAACATTTATGCAGATTTAATCCTTTGAGTTGCATAAAACACAATGGTTAATATGTTTATATTGTTGTGAAAATAAAATAAAAATAAAATGTCTTCATATACAGCAAATAAAGACAATTTAATTCATTATAAATTGTTTTTATTCGCTTCATATACAGTGGCTCCAAGTATTTGTACATTTCACACATGCTTAAAAATTGCTGAATCATTGCATCGTATAACAAAACCGAGTGTCATTTACTAAAAAGAAAGATATTAATAAAGAATGTGAACTTTAAACAAAAAATATTTTAAATAGTAACGGTAAACAGCAAACAATTTAACAACAACAACAATATATATACGTACACACACACACACACACACACACACACACACAAAAGTATAATATAATATGTCAAAATACTTTTTGGAGCCACTGTTTATGTGAAATCATGATGCTTTCATGCCAAAACGACAGAGGTATGCACGTTGTATTTGCAGCTATGCGTCAGTGTAAAACAGATATTTTACATTTCATATAGTTAAAACACACTTTACCCCCTTTACGCATGTGCTGAGGTCGCATTTTCCCCAGCCAGTAGAAACAGCAGACGTGTCACTATGACATTTTGTTTGTGCGTGTAATTCGGCTCATGTTAAGTTTGTGATTCTCCCCTCCTCCTCCTGCCCCTCATTTCTCCTTCCCTCCGCTGATTAAACCAGCGACGCTCCCCGTCTCGCATTTCCATTCAATCTCAGGGCACCAAAAGCCAGATGCACAAGGTGCTTCCACTTCCACAGCTTCGTAAAGCGATAGAGGGAGACAGAAAGAGAGAGAGAGAGAGAGAGAGAGAGAGAGAGTCCTGTAGCCCAAGGAAGAACAAGTTGAAAGTGCGAAGGAGGAGGAAAAAAAATATGACCAGGGGATGTGATAAAAAATTATCAGCGAGTGTGTTTTCCTGTTTGGTTTTAATCTACATTTAATTAAATTCTTATCTGCTGTGTGCTTATGGCTGCATTTGAATGGCACGACTGCATTCATTATGAATGGTAAAATTGAACTTGGCGCATTGTGTGTGGCCCAATAAAGCAACACTGCGGTGCATGCAGGAAGAAATCAAGTCAATTAAGACGCTCTTTAAATTACCACTGCATCAAAACAAGGAGCGCCGCACGCTTCATAATAGAATCCTGACAGGCAGAATGCAAACAGTTACTGTGTTTAATATACATCAGCCCATCCCGTCCTGAGGGTCCAGATTTACTGGCCTGAGAGGGAACCAATTAGGGTCATTACATCAAGAGGTCAAATGAAATGAATTTGTACAAAATACCAGACTGTTAAAATATTTCTTCAGCCCCAGCTTAATATTCAGACAACTATGAGGCGGCAATTTGTTGACTGATTTCCTTAGAAAATTGTAAACACTGTGACACTATCAAAACATTGCTGTTTGTTTGAGCATCCCAACTAGGAACGCTGGCTCAACCAATAGGGTGAGTTGAGGGCGGGACTATGAGGTTGTTAGACCAATGACAGACAGGACATACTTAAAAACAATTATTATTTTTGCAATACTGTTAAGTGCTACTAGTCACACTTAGATAAGAGATCTCAATTTTTTGAAAAACATTTTATTCTTTTTTTAAACTTCTTAAATTTATGAAAATTGACAGGAAAGACTTTTATAATGCCACAAAAGATTTATTTTTAAAATAAATGCAGTTCTCTTTAACTTTCTATTCATCAAAGAATCCTGAAAAAATGTATCACAGTTTCCACAAAATATATAGTTTTTAACATTGATAATTATTTAAAAAATACATCAAAAATCAGCATATTAGAATCATTTCTGAAGGATCTTGTGACACTGGGGCTGAAAATCCAGCTTTGCATCACAGGAATAAATTACATTTTAAAATATTCAAATATAAAAGAGTCATTTTAAATATTTTAAATTGTAATATTTCACAATAATACTGTATTTTTGATTAAATAAATGCATTCATGGTGAGCACAAGAGTCTTCTTACAAAACATTAAAACTTTTAAAGACTCCAGCTGTTTTACCAGTAGTGTATATATATATTATTTAAGTCTCAAAAATCCCCAAATGTGATCTGTAATATCTCTTTTCTTTCCCTTAATCAGCAACTATCAAAAAAATACTTCTAAAGTCTAGTTTCTCATTTTTGTATCCAGAGAAATACGACCAAATGTCTCAAACTGAGTTTAGCTTTGCCAAAACACTAAATCACAAATCTCAATCAAAAATCTCAATATGAACATTTCTCATCACATTCTTCCTAGTCTAAATAAAAGAGCTGATATGCACATTCATCTAATAGCGCTATACTCTTCCTGTGTGTCAACAATGACCTCATTTGTCTATTTTTGTTCCTCTCAAGACAGACTTGAGAGTCAGACTGACAGTCAACTGAAACATAACTGAGAACTCCATGAGTTAATGAAAGAGCTGAGGAAAATGTTACAAGAAAAACAAAAAGTCCATAATGAGTCAATAACTACAGACTCTAAGCATGCTTAAAGACTTGCACTATGTCAGAAAGAATGCAGACGTACATATGCTGCATCAAAAAGGGTGCAGTGATATACAGTAATGCCTTTGATGAAGAGCAGGATTTGCAGGATTCCACACGACAGAGAGCGATTCATCACAACGCAGACGCTACAGTCAGACCTGCCAAAATCCTTAAATTCAGATCAGGCCTTTGCATGTGTGTGTGTGTGTGAGAGAGAGAGATGAATGGCCGCGGTGCGTCGCAGAGGGATCGCAAAAGATAATCGCGTCTCTCTCGAGCGGCGGCGGAGCGCTCAGATCTGCTCTTTTAAAATAATGTCGAGGGAGTAAAGTGTCTCCAAAAGCCCCTGCGTGCAGGTTATCTTGGGCATTCTGTGTTTGCCGTTTAAATCTTAACGGGACACGAGCAGGTGCGGAGAGCAAATACATCTGGAGTGGATAGGAACTGGAGTGGAAATGTTGTTGCAGAGGAGGGAAAGATTAGCTGTCGCATGGCCTACCGAGATGAAAGTCTCTTCCGATGGCTTTTATTCCCTCCACATAAAGAAGGAGAGAAAACGGGGGTGGGAAAAAACCTATGAAATGTGCAGCACACCTTGTACAACTCAATTTTATGATGTCCATTACCTCGCTTCCACCATCACACTTCTGTCTGCACAAAATTTACTGATCATCAGCTGTTGGGGAGTAGCTAACAAAATGTTGTCGCACTACTAATTCAACTACATGTTTTACTGCATGCTTTACATCACATCGGTTAGTCTGATTCATTTTTGTCAAGCAGTTTGTTCTGATATTTTTATTTTAAAATAATTTAAAATATTTATTTCATTTTAAATGAACTCATTAAACAGCACTTAAAATACCATCATTTTAATGTTAATTTGATTATATCACACTATTTACTCTATATTGTGTATTTTTAATATATAATTTATATCTAATTATTGTAATGTTACATCACTGTATATGTATATTTATTTTTAATTAATTCATTCATTCATTTTTACTGATTTATTTGAAATCTGAAATTTTTCTTTTTGTACAAAATTATATATTTTATGTAAATTAGCCAGTGATGCTCCTATATAATTATATAATATGTTTAGAATGACATATTCATATAATTTTATATATTATAATTTATAATATTTTACTATAAAATAGAATTTCTATTTAATTTAATTATTATTTAAACTATATATTAATTATGTTAATTATTTATATAAATTATACATTATTTATAATATTTATGATATATAAATAATATACAATAACATTTTTTTTCCATTAACAACTACTTCTGCTAAACTGAAGCTTTTTTGGGGGCAATTTACAGTAAGTACATATACTGTACATTCATGCAACAATACAGTAGCTGCAATATAGTCAGATACCTCTTGTTAGCAGCTTGCACAGTCTTATACTCTAAATTATGAGTAGATTATACTTTGGCAAGCTACAGTATTAAAGTAGCTTCTGTAGTACTAGTACGTCTAGTTGAGACTTGTAGATACACTGCCGTCCTCCAACAACAGTTCAAGAGAACTTTATTTATGCTGCTATTTAAATATGACGAGGGTCAAATACATAAATCTCTCTGGCTCTTTAATGACAGTGGATTGCAGATTGCTCTTTTGTTTATCTTTTAAATGAACACACACACACACACACACACACACACACGTGCAACATGCCAGTCTGTGGCGGCTGCGTTTGATATGCTGTCTGAAAGATTCATTTAGCTTGCGGTTTCAATTGTCTCTGTAATTGACCGCCGCCACCGGCACGTGACATCGTCACCCGTTTGTTATCTGCGCGGTGGCCCCGTTTGGGCGGCGTTGAACAGCGGGTCTGTGAACTTCTCACGGCTGATGGCAGAGACTGAAAATTAACCCAACTTCTCATTATCATCATAAAGCACTTCTTCAGCGACAGCGTGACACCTGCAACCTTCATTTGCACATGCTAAAACAATGCAAAATGGCCAGTGTTTTTATTTTGCAGCTAATGTATGCATTTCATACAGAACATTCATTTTTGAGCCTCAAACTCGTGAGTTTGGAATATTAATTTTAAACTTATGGGTAGTTAACATATTATACTCTTAGAAAGTGGACTTTTTTTTAGTTGAGTTTTTATTGCTGTTTTTTGTTTTTGTTTTTTTGGACCAAAGCATTTTTCTAAATAATAATGTTTATACATACAATTTGTATAAACTTGTGGGAAAAATGAATATTCAAAAATGTCAATTTCAGGCAATATCTAGTTGACTAGTCATCAGGTGTTTGCACAATGATCTAGTTTGCAATTATTTGGACCAAAGCCATTTCTAAATAATAATCTTTATACATAATTTGCATAAATTATTACAAATATTGAAAAATTGCTATAGTTTGGAGTATTTGCACTTGAAAAATGCATTTTCTTCACTGCAGAAGCATCTAGAGTACAATGAACTAGTGATAATTTTTTATGTAATTTATTATATAAAATGTAATTTATTCATCTTTTAAAATTATTTTTATTACTATTTATATATTTAACTTATTTATTTACAATCAATCAAATTGTGGTCAAAAACAATTATATATATATATATAATTGGTTGGTTGGGTTGGTTATACCCTGCACAAGAAAGTCAATAATTTTGATCCAATGTGATTACTTTAACTACTTTACCTAGCATTTTCAGGAAAAGGTAAAATCTTAAAAAAGTGGTACCCAAACTTCAGTTACTAAAATATACACAACATACTTGTGGAGATGATTAAACATTAAAAAATTGCCATCAACTACCATTATAAAAAGAAATTATGGTTTTGAGCTGTCTAGTTTATTGCCATTTTAGGTGTGAAACTACGCTGCAACAAAAGCTTCAAATCATGGCAATTTGCCAACTCTTCCAACATGGAAACTTTTGGACAAAATCTAGTTGATATGTCATCAATCAATTATTTACGAAGTGTACAACAAAAAAAAACCCTTAAATTTTTTAGTCTGACCTGCTTTTGTCTTGCAGAGTTCACAGTATACCTCAACTCCTGCCAAACCCGGCGCTCGGAATACATTTGGTTTTTCTAATTTTAATTTAAATATGGATATTTGTGGACAGCCAGTGGTGCGGGTAACACACTGCCGTCATTCGCCGAGTCTTTCTCTGGCTGGCTGAGCTAAGCAGGTTTAGGAGGACACTCTCCAATGAGACGAGCCGGAGACTTTGGCAGGAGCGTCACAGCAGTCCAGTTATCCTCCGAGAAAGTCTCCGGGCCAGCTGTGATGCGTGCGGCCCGGGTTTATTGATCGCTTCCACCAGCTACAGCGCATCAGTGCATCGAGCCCGAATCCGGGACCATCGTTTGAGTCCGGACGCCCCCCACACCTCATTAACGGCCCTTTGACAGGCCACGGCACTAATGCGGCCTTAATCTGCTCCAAATCACTCGAAATGTCAAGCTTGGGCAGGGGACTTCAGGCTCAATGCACCAAGCGCTTAGCGGACGACACGCTTGCCCCGAAGCCACCACCACCCTCCCAGCCCCTGATCTCAACTCACTTCTGCTTTCAACTTTTGTTTCAGTGCAGCATTAACATGCACTTTTAAACCCACACCCTTGCTCGCTCTCAGCCTTAATGAGAAACAACATCTCTAGCTGAAGGAGAGAAAGAGAGAGAGAGAGAGAGGGAGAGAGACTGGGGCTGTTTATTAATAATCGAGTTGTGGAATGTTATCAGCCCGCACACAATCCGACCAATAGTTTGCCCTGATGGTAGCTGGGTTCCTCATTAGCTGAACATATTTAATCCAGAAGTTTCTTATCAAATGTCACACCTGCATCTCCAAATGGCATTTCCACATTCAGTGGCATGTATTTGGGAGATGACGCTCCAAGGTGCTTTACGGAGATTAAGCGGCAGAGAGAGTGCGAGCTTATTTTATCATTTAGCGGGTCTGGAATGAATCCAAGGAGTTTTTGTCTTGTTGTTGTAATTAGAAAGCCTTTTAAGTGATAACGGCTGCATAGGAATATGAATATGGAGCGATCGGGCCTGTTCTTTTCTCTTTTTCCATCCTCCCCCCTCCTCATATTTTCTTTTTTTTTCTCCTTTTCAATTGTTGAATGCAGCGTTTTTGTTGTATGCTGTAGCAAGGATTAACTCTGGCTTCTGAAGTTTAATGAAAGACTTGAAAGTAGGCAAATGCCCCATTGGGGAACTCACTCACTTTTGGCTCTTTTCCACTCCTGACAACATTTTCCTCCATAAAAATCAAAGGACAGCCGTGACCGGAACGCTCTCTCTGTGGCCTGACGCTAACACAATAAATCACTCTCTCCTGTACTGATGCACCAGGACATTTCAAGAGGACATTTGGTTTACCTTACACACCATAACCAGCGATGAGGGTAAGACATTACATAATCAGATTACTTGTTTGGAAGTATTGCATAACTTCTTGGATTTACATCAGAGTTGCCTTTTAAAATATATTATATAAAAAGTTTTGGGTTTAGTTAAGTTTTTCTTTTATGTTTTTGAAAGACATCAACAAAGATGCACTTATTTGATCCAAAATACAGTGAAAGAGTTATTTAAATATTGAATAATAACTATAGATATTTCATTTTACATTGCACAGAAATATTGTAACATTGGAGTAATATCTCCAACAAAAAATCAGCATTGCTATCACAGGAAAAATATTATAATAATAAGCAGTTATTATATATATATATATATATATATATATATATATATATATATATATATACATACACACACACATACATACATATATATGGTTTATAATAATCATTACAAATTATATAGTAAATTTTACTTTGGGGTAAATTTGACCTGTTAATTTAGTTTGACATTTTAGTATAATTGAGAGACTATTACAGTTTTTATTAATATTCAAAAACATTTTTATTTCTATATTTTCTGTTTTAATTTTTGCTCAGATTTTACTAATTTTGTTGTTTCTTTCATTTTTAGCAGTTCTTGTTTTTGATATATATCTATATAATTTTTTTCATTTTAGTTTTTAGTTATTTTAGAACATCAAGTTAAACTAAATTAAAATAAGAAATGTTGCCTTGTCAAATGAATGTTTTTTTTTAAATATTTTATTTTAATTAATGTTTATTTCAAGTTTCATGTCTTTTTGAATGGTTTTAATTCTAGTTTCAGTATTTGTTTTAGCTACACCTGCGGGATGGGACTATTTTCCAATACAAAGAATATATAAAAATATAATGATTTACATTAAATGTATATAAAGTTTGTTATATTTACTGAGAACTGTAAATAATAAAGGAATAGTAATGTTCAAAATTGTGACAGTAGGAATGAAAGGCTCAGGTTTTAGTAAAAAGAGCCAATTGTCCCTTTACACCGATATTTCAATCAAGAAATGCAGATCTATTATTTGCATATTATTTCTATTTTATTTGGAGTAATGCAACATGCTTCTTTTTAAAATAATAATACTATCATGTCACTCTTGTCCTAGCATGAAAACAGAAGTGTACAACAAAACCACTGCATAAAGGGAAAGAAAACGACGACTGCACTTAAAGTGCACACAGAGGCAAGAAATGCTTCACTTTGAACTCTCTACACTGATACTAATTTCTCAAGGTCTCACCGGCATTATCTAACGAGAAAGAGAGAGAGAGAGAGATACAGAAGGGAAGTCAGCGCTCAGTCCCTGGTGTGCATCCAGTAAAGCTGCTCACCATCAGCCCAGAGATAAGTGCAAAACTGAGAGGTATTGATCCAGTAATAGCAGCTGATGCTTTGACGCCCGACACCTTAACCCCGCAGACATAATGTCACAGCCTCTTATCCCAGCCTCTTAACACCGCCCGACTATCTCCCCTCGCCTGTCAGACCCCCGTAATACGCTTCTCAAAGCTCGCCCTAAATCACCCAAATCATCGCACCTTCACACATTATTTATTTTCCATCTATAACGGAGCGTGAGAGGAAGGGCAGAGAGAGAGCGAGCAGCACAAAGTGATTTACAGTTCAAGTAAAAAAGGTTACGCCTGTTTTTTCTTTATTTATCCCCAAAGACCTACAACATCTGTCAAGGCGACTGTATTCTCTCAGCTCCTATCATTGTGTGGAGCTCCATGCCGCAATTACAGAGGAAACGAAGGCTGATTGTGTGAGACTACGCCGCATGACAAATACAGCAGCGAGGGTGGGGGGGCACCGCCGCGTCCTCGATGGCGCAGCGGCTTAGACGCTCTCATTAACGCGGAGCTCGCCACTGTAACGACGCTTTAATACAGTTGGATAGGTGTGAATAATACCTAATGCCACCTAATTACTCCAGCGCTAATATGCGGTGCGCTCCGCAACAGTGATGCCTCTAAAGTAACGGCAGTATCTGGAGAGAAATCGTGCAGCTTTGAGTCACCCAAGGGTGAGCATGATAATTAACTGAGTAAAGAAATTTTTGCCTTTATTTTTATGAGGAAGAAAGGGAGAAACAATTGCTGGAGATAAACAATCCAAATACCTTCTCATTGTTGCTGAGGTTTGCATGAATACTGAATGTGAAATATGGGGAGTCAAAACGTGTTGCGCTAAGATTTGATGCACTCGTGTCAAATGGCACTGGTTTTTAAGTTTCTCATCATTGACATTAAACACGATGTGTCACTTTTGAATAGAGTGCTGAAGGGATGACGTAGTTTTTCAGGCCTAACTGAAAGTTAGCGTCAGCCTGGATCCCTCGAAGGAAACCTGACAGGATTTTTCCATTGGCTTTTAGATTATAGCAAGAGAAAAAACTCTGTGACTAACAAAAGGTTATGATTCATGCACAATTTGTTTATCATGATAATCTTCACAAATGAGCACAACTTTTATGAATTTTGAACCCAAATACAACTGGCATGAGGTAAAAAGCTAAAGTGCAGAGCTAGTGTAATATAGACCACATTAAAGGAACACTCCACTTTTTTTGAAAATAGGCTCATTTTCCAACTCCCCAAGAGTTAAACAATTGAGTTTTACAGTTTTCGAATCCATTCAGCCGATCTTCGGGTCTGGCGGTAGCACTTTTAGCGTAGCTTAGCATAGATCACTGAATCTGATTAGAGCCTTGGCATCTCGCTCAAAAATGACCAAAGAGTTTTGATATTTTTCCTATTCAAATCTTGACCCTTCTGTAGTTACATCGTGTACTACGACTGACGTAAAACGAAAAGTTGCGATTTTCTAGGCTGACATGGCTAGGAACTATACTCTCATTCTAGTGTAATAATCAAGGACCTTTGCTGCCGTACCATGGGTGTAGCAGGCACAATGATATTACGCAGCGCCTGAAAGTAGTCCCCAGCTAGGTAACTAGTTATGATATATCTGGGGACTACTTTCAGGTCCTTGATTATTACGCCGGAATGAGAGACCCTTTAAGACCCTTATTCCTCTGCTGGGCTAGCTGCATTAAAATTGCAATTTGGACCTTCAACCCGTTGGCCGCCATTGAAGTCCACTATATGGAGAAAAATCCTGGAATGTTTTCCTTAAAAACCTTCATTTCTTTTCGACCGAAGAAAAAAAGACATGAACATCTTGGATGGCATGGGGGTGAGTAAATGATCAGGAAACTTTAATTCTGGAAGTGAACTAATCCTTTAAGCTTTCGCCAACTCTTAATTTTTATTTTAAATCTACAAATTGGAAAGTTATAAGAGTTTGCAAGGTTTGAAAAAGCAGACTAGTGAGGATGACGAGTTTGGCGTGATGATGTATAATGTCCTCGAAAACCTCTAGTCCCATTTTTCCACCTTTTTCAAAACCTTTTTTCAAGACACTTAAAAGTTTTAAAAAATTTTGAGTATTACTGTGTTTTATGTCAGAGAATAAAAAAAATATCTTGAGTTTGAGTTAACCACAGACCTTTTTTCAGGCTTTTAACCAAAAACTTATTTGGAAAAACCCATTGACTTCAAGACGATGGAAACAGAAGTTCAAAAATGAACTTCAAAAATGATTTCCTGCAGCACTCCATTACGTTCTGACTGGAAGATTTTAAATTGCAAGCTTTTCTTCGCATAAAACTATCAGACTGCTTCAGAAAATACATTTTTGTGTCTTTTTCATGAGAAAGCAAGGGAGAAACAGATGTAATCATGTCTAATACGATTCTTAAATGTATCAGCCTTGATGGGTCATATTTGAATTGAGTAAGATTTCAGTAAACAGTGAAATCATACTAATTCATATTTTTAGGGGATTTAAAAAAGAAAGAAAGGGAGAAACAGTTACCAAGATAAACCAAATATCTTCACATTTATTGCTCACATGAACACTAAAAGGCATTATTAATTCAAATAAGGCTTGTCAAGTTGTGTTGCACTAGGCTTGACGTCATGATGTTTCTCAAATTTGATGAAACTCAATGGACCATATTTGAACTGGATGGGAATAGAGCAGAAGAGAAGATTTTCAGCAACTACAGATTTTTCCTCACATTAAGCACACTTGTTTGATAAGACTTTTCACAAGAAAGAAAAGAAGAAACAATTGCTTGAGATGAACAATCCAAATATCTTTGCATAGTTGTTGATGTTCACTTGAATACTAAACACCGCCGTTTACCTTTCAGCTTTGCATTTTTTGTTGTTTTTGTTGAGGAACTGTCAAAGGGTAGATAGTGCCTTCGCTAAAGGATATTGCCAAACATTGACATTATATGCAAATGTTGTTTATGATCTGGCAGGCAGTACAGATCCTGTCTTGGTCGAGACTGTTCAGCCCACGGCAACTTCCCAAAGCCACGCCGCTGAATCAGGCCTCTAATGAGATCTCAAGGGCTGCAGTTAGAGCGCCACTTTGTACCACAGCAGTTGAGATGTACAGCAACAACTCGGAGCCCTCCATATGTTGCCCAGGAGGCTGAGAGACTAACCCAGTGTTTCAGACAGTACAAGCGATCCCCACTCTCTACTTCCCTTTTACCGTGAGCTCAGACACACAGTGAAGAAGGTGATGGAACATCAAGAGCTCTGCCAGTCGAGTGCAACTTTATTTACATCCCTTCGGGTGTTTGCTGCAATAGCTCGTCTGGTTGTGTCTGGATGGTTTTGCATTTGGTTGAAAGGCCAATGCAAACTTACAATCCATTTGTTACCAAGAGCCCTGGTAGTTGAGGAAAGCCCAGAAAAATGCAAGAATCAACCCACATACAAACACATTTTTGACCACAAAAATATCCATGTTTGTATCATTGGAAAAAAAATGTACTTAACATTAAAAATATTTGATACACACACTGTGTTTCTGTGAATTGTGGGGACTTTCCATAGACTTCTATTACTTTTATACTGACCAAACAATATTTTCTATGCCCTAACCCAACCCTAACCCTTACAGAAAATCTGTTTGCATTGTTACACTTTCAGATAAACATTATTTCCTATTTTTAATTTTTTTTAAAAATATTTTTTTTTTATAAATTTCAGGTTTTACTGTGCTTGTGGGGACATTTGGTCCTCACAATGTAGCATAAACAAGAACAAGAACAAGAACACGAACACACACACACACACACACACACACACACGTATATGCATATACAGTATATAAATATATATAATATACAGTTTTGCTAATGATAACTTTTTCAGTTTTCTGGTTTCTATTGTTATATATGTATATAGGTAGCATATGCAAAAAGAGGCAAAAGCAAAATAAGCTTTTATAAAATAAATATAAGTACAAATATAAATATACAAAAATAATATTAAATAATAATCAAATATAAAAAATAATATATAATTTAAAGTAAAAATAAAATGTAAATTATAAATATGCATAAGAAAACAGAGATTTAATTATTAATAATAAAATAGAATACGATAAATAGCCTATGCACATACATGCATACATATATATACACACACACACACACACACACACACACACACTTATATTTTTAAATAATTTTTTTTATATATCAGATTTAAAGTTAGTTTGTCAATGCAGTTTACATAAGAAAAAAATCTATACAAGTAAATTTTAATACAGAAAAATTGTTTATATAATAAAATTGTTTTTATAATTATTATATACAATAAAAATAATATAATATAAACGTAAAAACCCTAGGGACAACTTTACATATGCATATTATGTATATGCTTTACAGCTCACAACTTTAAATATGCATATTAAAAAGCTAAATTATTAATAATAAAACAAATAAATACATTTAAAAAGTCAAGTAAATATTTTTCTGTTATAAAGTTAAAACACCATATTTACACATAATATCTTGATGTCTCTCTAATATTGGTAACCAGACAGCTAAACAGATTTCGAGGAAAGAAGATCATGTGACGTGGAATAAAGAATTAAAAGCTCTGACAGATACTATGGATGTACTTTGGAGATCTCAAACAAACAGAACAATGTTTCTGGAGCTTTCTCTTTAAGGGTTTTAATCCTTAAATATCTCCTCCAAATAAAGCATGTCTTCTGTCCCTCATGCAAAGCTGCCATCTCTGCGGTTTCCTCGACTCAATCTTTGCTCCGTCTGCCTTTGACCCTCAAAAGCAGAGAAGAAGTCAGCACGGCTCATTAACAAGCCCTTTTTTCAACATACTGTCTCATCCTGCCAATGAAGATCTCCATCTCACAGTGGAGGAATGAATGGAAGAGATTAGGATCAGGCATATGCCATTAGCCTCAAATGAAGTGCTTCACGCTGAGGAGATAAGAGGCAGATGTGGCGAGATAGCGCGGCAGAGCGGGGAAATGGCAAAGAAAGTGTGCAAATTGGGCTTACACATCATGAAACACTATTATTACCAAATTAGCCCCAGGTTTTCCCACCCATCGTGACAAAAAGGAAGGAAAAAACAACAAAGCGTAACAGTTAAAGAACGATTTCTCAGAGCAATCGAACACTGACCTACAAGATGTCTGAATATATCCATTCTATTCAGTATAAAATGAACAAGAGTGAATTAGAACTTGAGTGTGCATTGTATTGCATGTTGTTGTTCATTAAATATCATGTCTTCATGTTCATGAGTGAATTTGAAATGTCTGATTTGTGAATGAATCGATCAGATTGAATTGGATCTTTTAAATGAATCATTTGATTCAATTCACAAATCCTGAAAGATTCATTCAAGAATCAGACTGATCCAGTTCTCAATGATGAATTCATTATTGACAGCTCACTACTTATCAGTGAATAACGAAAAATGAACTGTTTGTTGCACAAAGCTGTTACAGATTTTAAATATAGTGCACAGGTCATACAGACCATTTTATGATGCTTCTGGTCTCCATTCATTGCAATCGCATGAGCAAAAACAACTAAACATTTTTCATTTTATGTTCCAGAGAGGAATTTTATTTTAAATGAATGGTTGAATTATTACCATTTCTTTAATAAACTGTCTTTGCACATTTAATACAGATGATGAACGCTCTGGAATGAGAGAGCATACTGTACATTGTAAAATTAAAAATGAAAAGATACTCAAGAAGCCATTTGAGGATCCTCAGATGTCCACACTTCCCAAACTCTCTAGTCTGGCCATCACAATTCATGAACGTCTGTCTTTCTGCACAGAATATGTGAGGTCTGCTTTGGCCTTGAGCAGATGAATTGAATGTACCGCTACTAGACTTCTTTTGTGTCCATCATGAAAATGAGCGTATGGGCCATTCATATGTATATTGAACTATTCGTCCTGTGATTGCAGTAGTTCAGCTCTTGTAGAATGGGGCGCAAAATGTGTAAAGAACAGCCATGAGGGAATAAGTCTGACATGGAGAGAGAAAGAGAGAGAGAGGAGGGGGAAGAAAGCTGGCAGGCAGGTTGAGGCCACGCCAGTGCCGCTCGCGCCATGCGGTGAGGCTGAGACGGTGAGTGCCAGCAAACGTGGCGTGAAGAGGAAAGATCAAACAACACGGCTTGCAGATCTCCACCAATCTGCTCCGTATTATTCCATCAGCCAAAGAGCGGCCGAACCTGTAGCCAGCGACCACACGGAGGAACCAGACGTCGCCACACTCATCTTAATTTCCATGCTATAGTAATGTATTAATCAATCAATACCTTGGATTTGACATTTTGAAGGTTTGGAACTCCCTCAAATTGATGGACAAGAAAAACAATGACACTAGTACAAGTCAACCCATTTTACTCTAATATGACATATTTTGGCATGATTTTCATTTGAACTGCCATACTCCAAAGAAATGTGTACACCAAGACCAATAATAAAATAGAAAATCAATGGGAACTACTGCCTGTGAAGACACTTGAATCCACCAAAGCTGATATTTGTGCTCTACAGCGACCCCTGTAGGTTCTGTCGCGATCCACTCCATGCGGATCCGGTCCAGAAAGAACACTCCAGATCTGCGTGCGCTGAAAGCAGCAGACGGTAAACAGGCTCGGCCATCTCCTCCACCAAGACAGATGGTGAAATGATACAATATGCTTTCCAAAAAACCACAGCGCATTCTGAGCGCGGCAGTCATGGTGCTGATAGTACTGAGCGCTTTGGTGTGTCCGTGGCTGATGAGCAAGATCAGAGCCAAACCCATTGCTGGTGATTGATTTCAGAGCTGTGTAAATGTGTGTGTGTGTGTGAGAGAGAGATATTTTGGCTTAGCACCTCAAACTACTGCTGATCTAGAAACTGACTACATCAGTGAACAAAGGAAAAAGAAGGACAAAGAAACAGACTTCATTCTGACCCACAGGAGAGGAATCACAAATGATGAAATTTCTCAAATGATGCAGTGATTTTTGCTGAAGTGCTGAATTTTATGAGAAATATCCTTGATACTGAAATGAAACATACCTGAGATCTCATTTTTGTCACTATGTATTGCCATAGGAAAGAAAAAGCTCAAAAAATGGTCTCTCCTATTGACTTGAGACTTGAAGTCTCCTATTTCTTAGATGTTTCTCCTAAACAGACTATTCTCAGAGATTCAGAAGAGATCTTAATGTCTCATTTGCAAGATGAGATCTCAATGAACTCAAACATATTTCATCAATTTTTTTCTAAATTCATCATACTCTTACAACGCAGTGCGCCACAACTTGTGTTTTTATTCCTTCTAAGAAATTTTAGGAGAAAAATCTGAGACTAAGTTGATACTTCTTAATAAATTTCTCCACACAATGTAAATCAAAATGAAGATTTCTTTAGTATCTCAATAATTCCTCTTAAACAGCAATAAGACTAAACAGAAATCAAATTGAGACTTACTTACATTTCCTGCTTCCTAGAATATTCTTATGAGAAAAAGACTTCAGCCATCATTACTCACGTCTTCTCTAGAGTTTCAGACGAGATCCCAACAATGTCTCAAATATTTCTCATCAATTTCACATGTATTTTATAGTTTTATATAGCTTACTGTATCTTAATGCCTCCGTTTATTTCTCCTAAGGAATTTTATAAGAAACAACTAAGTTGATACTTAAACAAGAGCCGTTATTTCATGATGGAATTTTTATGTCCAGGACACAAAACACGCATTAATATTAAAACATCTTTCATTTCACATCTAACAAAGAAACATGAAATGCAGAAAACCGCTGGGTCAGAAAACCATCCAAGAATCCAGGAAAAAAAAAAAAAAAAGATGCAGCCAAAGAAAATGTGAGGCATTTTGAAAGGGTTAATGGGATGGTCACATGCTGTAAAATAATATCTCACTAGAACGCCCAGGACCAATGAGGAGCCGGGCAGCGGTCCCCGGGTCCCCCGGCGAGGGGCTCCGTCTCCATCTTTTGTGGCCCTGTTCAAGCAATTAAGCCCGGCTCGGTGTTTTCTAAGGGGGATGTCAAGTGAGAAAAGTCATTTTGTGGCACTGCACTCCTCAGTTACGGTCATGCTCAGTACCAGTGCAAATTAAAACTCTCCCGCCAGCCCTATGTAAATACGGCCGCGGACCGCGCTGCGCTTTAATGAGCCATAATATGAAAGAGCAGTATAAAACCGACAGAAAATAAACGGACGCTTGACAGGTGACAGGTGCTGCAAACTTTTTCAAGGCAGAGGGGGAGGGAGAGAGCTGGGGAGAATGTGATATTCCGGAATATTCTAGCAAAGTTCAGGTCCTTTGGGATGGAGATGGAGACTGCTGGAGGCGCTTCTGAAGGCGAGGAGAAAGAAAGGAGGAGGAAAGAATGAGACAGTTTTTCCTACTGTTTGAAACATTTTAGGCACTGTAGTCGCCATGTTAAAAGGATAGTTCATCTCAGAATGAAATACTGTTATGAATTACTCACCCTTTTATTATTTACTCACCTGTTTGATGTTATTTTTTCAGTGGAACACAATTTTTTTGCAAAAATATATAAAATCAGTCCATGTAAACCATGTGCTATAGCCTATAGTACGTTTTCTTAAGCCATTCAATTGGTTTATGTGAGGAACAGACCAAAATTTAGGTTTTTGCATTCCTTCCACTGAAGCTCTGAATGTTATTCACATTCACCAGTGTTCAAAATCACAAATAACATACCGATGCATCTCAACTTTAACAGCATTGAACCCTAAAAACATTGGTTCTTCTGCATTCATGTGAGGAACAGAACAAAATGTAGCTTTTTATTCCCTCCGCTAAAGCTTTGAAATGTTATTCACAAATTACATATTGAAGTATCAAGTTTAACAGCATTGAACCCCGCCAAAACACAACATTTCTTCTGTATGTCGTGACACCAACTGTAAAATGGACAATGAGAGCTTTAAGAGAGTTTTTCAGTCAATAACATCATAAATTTTGGCCTGCTCCTCACAAAAACATGGTATGACATGCAAAAGACTTTAAATACAGCACACGAGTAGTATGGACTACCTTAGAGCTTATCTCCCTGTAGTCACTATTGAGTCATTGCTATTCTTCAAAAATTCTTCTTTTGTGATCCACCTGAATAAATAACAGCTTACAGATTTAGAAAAAAAGAGTAAATAATGACAGAATGTTCATTTTTGGACAAACTCTTCCTTTAAAACATGTACATAATTTGTCTTCAATCCTCTGAAAAGCTGTGCTAAAAACCTTACATGGATTACCTATCACTAAATCTGCTTTGCATGCACAACGGGGGCGGCCGAGTGGAAATGAAGCCTCTCAGCTCGAGATGGAGTCTACTGACGGAATCTGCATCTGTGCCCACCGATTAATCCCAGACATCCCACCCGATCCTCCCGTCATTTACAATGTCACACAATCCATAATCAAGATTTAACAGGAGTCAGCGCACGGATCATTGAGCAGAGAGAGAGAGAGAGAGAGAGAGAGAGAGAGAGAGAGAGAGATGGAGATATTCACAGGAAACAGCAGGTCAGTCTGATATTCACGGACAGAGAATGCCACAATTTTGCCAAATTACTGCAGAGAGAGGAAGCTGCATCTGCAGGTGGCTTTCAATAGGTCCATCCTGCAGAAAATTAGTGGTGAACATCATTATTTCATCATAACAGACTGAAGGGTTCTCCTGGTTCTCCTGGAGCTAATTGTGATAATTATGAACACTGTTTGTTGATGAGATTATAAAATCGTTTGTTAAAGGCAAACAGGCAAATGAGGGTTTTGACTGATTTCTGAAACCAGCTAAAATGATCTAGACCAGAGATTTGTTATGGAAATGACAACTGCACTGAAACACTAGAGTGAATCTCTTAAAGCAGTTTTCAATCCTCATCTTAAAAGAAAATGAGAAATCTGTAGAATGTAGAATGTGTCGTCTGAACCAGTCAAAATCATGTTAAACCTATTTTCAGAAGCAACTGGAGAGTTATAAAGGTATTCCAGAATGGTAGAATAATACTATTGTCATCTAATCTGACGACTTTACTAGAGAGAGAGAGGGTACAGTGAACAGTTGAGCGTGTTAAATCCAGCTTAAATTAAGATTCAACACATGGGTTTGCTCTCTAAACCTCTGGCCTATTGCTAAAAAGACAAGAAAAAGAAGAAGAAAAATGAAGTAGATGTGAGAAGTCAATAATAAGGCACAATGAAACATTTTATTACATTCTGTGCAATACATGTGACTCTGATAAATAGCTGTTTCATGATCAGAGATTCTCTAATGCTCATCAAGGCTGCATTTATTTGATCACAAATACAGTAAAAATAATATTGTGAAATATTATTCCAACTTAAAATAACAGTTTTTATTTTTGATATATTTTAAAATATAATTTATTTCTGTGATGCAAAGTTCAATTTTCAGCAGCCACTACTCCAGTCTTCAGTGACAATTATTATCAACACCGAAAACAGTTGTGCTGCTTAATATTTTTGTGGAAACCACGATACTTTTTTTTCAGGATTCTTTGAAGAACAAACAATTTTAAAAGAACAGCATATATTTGAAACAGAAATCTTTTGTAACATTATAAATATCTTTAATGTCACTTTTGACCAATTTAATGCATTATTGTTATAAAAGCATTAATTAAATAAAAGTATTAATTAAAAATGATTCTAAACTTTATTATTACTATTTAGGGCTGTCAAACGATTAATCGCGATTAATCGCATCCAAAATAAAAGTTTTTGTTTACACAATATATGTGTGTCTTCTGTATATATTTATTTTGTATATATAAAGACACACGCATACAGTATATATTTTGAAAATATTTACATGTATTTAAAAGTTTATATTTATATTCATATAATTTATATTATATAAAAATATATTTAATATATAAATATAACATGTTTTTCTTAAATATATACATGCATGTGTTTGTATTTATATATACATAATAAATATACACAGTATACACACATATATTATGTAAACAAAAACTTTTATTTGGGATGCGATTAATCGCGATTAATTTTTTGACAGCACTATTACTATTATTAAATAATATTTTTTTTAGAATTTAATAATGTACTGAAAAAATATATAATTAGCACAAACTATTATTATCCATGCTGACAAACTGATTTATAGTTTTTGAGGATGCAAGACTGTAAAAATATTAATTATAAAAAGGCCTTTGTTTAAACACACAAACTTTAACATGAACAACAAAAGCTATAGAAAGTGTTTTCTTCTCATTTTAAATTAAAATTCTCAATTTAAAATTATTATTAACCTATGATTAAACTATTCATTTTGCCTACCTTTTACGGTTATATGGATAGTTCGTTGCATTGTTGATCCCTGCTGTCTGACCTGTGACCTGTCAGCTGAGAACCTAACATACACACAAACACGAAAGCATGCACGATACCCATCAACTATCAATGAAAAAGTATTGAGCATGTCATGATGTTATGGTGTTCAATCTCTGTATCTGTCCTCAGCACAGAGCACAGAGGCTGATCACAAAAACGCTGTTTTACAAGGGACACATCTTGTCTCAACAACTTTGCCTGACCTTGTGCGAGTCTGAATAACACTGTAAAATTGATTCAGCTCGCCGCAATAAAAGAGCCTTCGCATTATCTGCATTCTACCTCTAATTAATATAAGCAGCAGCGAGCAGGCCATTATTTATGACTGAAGCTGTATGGGGCGGCCAACGCAATAATAATCTGCTCTATATTTTTATTGATGTGTTGATGAATGGCTTTATTTCACACAAAACAGCCATGGAATGTCGAAGCGTGCAGATCACACAAGCTCTGATTACGGCGAGTGAGCATCCCTTGCCTTTCCTGGGCCCTCTGTGAGTGTGTGTGTGTGTTTATATCACCGTTAGCTGGACGGTCTCTCATTACACAGCTATGGTCAGTTGATGAAGTACTGCGGTCACACACCCTCTTATGCTTCAAATGTTCTGGAATTGCTTTTTAGATTCACATGTGTTGTGTTAATACCCAATGGAAAATTCAATTGTTCAGAGGTTGCTTTTCATAGTCCAAGAGATCCCATTTATGCAGCATCACAAACATTTCTTCAGAAACAAATAAGACAAAAGACAACCCTCCAGGGAATTTGATGAGAAATAATTGAGTTCATATTAAAATTTCTGAATTCTAACTGCAGATTTTGGTATCTTGGCAAATCTGAGCACAGTTTGAGACATTATTGAGATGTTTAGAGGAGACTTGCGTGAGATTACTAAAGTTTTTATCTCAGAAGAAGTCTCCATTTAATCTCACTCCAGTGTAGGAGCAACAACTTAGATATCAAAAAGATGTAATGAGGGATTTTTCAAGATACTCAAAAGCAAATTTGTCATTTAAATAGCATTGTGGACCTTATTATATACTCTAGAAGAGATGCATGTCATATTACTAAAATCCTGTTCTCAGAAGAAACATCTAGGTTTTGAAGAAGTCTCCATTCAATCTCATCACTGCCTAGGAAAAACTCCTTAGATATTAAATAGATCTCATGTGGGTTCTTTTGTCCTACAAGATACTCAAATGCTGGTGTATCATTTGTAGATATTTTTGTGTTGCTTGCAAAACTTTGTTGACCTTACTGTATTAGAAACTCTACAGGAGATACATGTGAGATTACTGGGGTCTTTTTTTCTCTCGGGAGAAACATCTGAGAAGCAGAATACTCAATCACAAGTCTCAATTTGATCTCATTGCAGTGGAGGAGGAACAATTGAAACATCAAATGAGATCTAATGTGGGATTTTTCAAGATACTCAAATCCCAATTCATCATTTAAATGACATTGTTGACCTTATTAGAAACTCTAGAGGAGACACGTGAGATTACTGGAGTCTTTTTTTCCTCAGGAGAAACAACTATGAAGCAGAATACTTAAGCAAATGTCCCAGTTTTATCTCATTGCAGTGTATGAGCAACAACTGAGATATTAAAAAGATCTTGTGGATTTTTTCCCCCCGACAAGATACTCAAATGCCAATTCATCATTTGAATGACACTGCTGACCTTATTAGAAACTCTAGAGAAGACGTGAGATTATTGGGGTTTTCTTCTCAGGAAGGAGAAACATCTGACTTTTAAAGAAGCCTCCTTCTGCTCCCCATGTAATCGCATCACTGTCTGGGAAAAACAATTTAGACATTAAAAGGATCTCGTGGGATTTTTCTTTCCTACAAGATACTCAAATCCCAATTTAACATTTGAATGGCATTTTTGTGTTGATTGTGAGACTTTGTTGACCTTATTAGAAACTCTGAAGGAGATGCATGCAATGGGATCTTTTTCTCTGGAGAAACATCTGGATTTTGAAGAAATCTCCATCTGCTCTCTGTTAAATCTGATCGCTGTCTAGAAAAAAATAATCTTATTTGGGATTTTTTTCCTGAAAGAAAATTTCTGATCCAGAGAAATACAGGCAGATGTTATATAATCAAACAGAAGTGTATCATTCAAGGATGTTTCTTGTGTTGATTACGAGACATTGTGAATCTCATCTGAAACTTTGGAGGAAACGTGATATTACTGAAGTCTATTTCTCAGGAAAAAAATCTGAGGAGATTAAGTCTCAGACTTCTGAAGAAGTCTCCATTCGCCCACCATTTAATCTCTTCACTGTCTAGGAGAAACAATTGAGATATTAAAGAGATCTCCTTTGTGATTTTTCTTTCCTATGGACACATTGAAATCTTGGCAGCAAGTTTGACTCTCCGAGTGCTTTCATGAAACATCTGAAGCTCTAGATTTGAGTTATCTTTCATAATTAGGAGGAAGTGCAGCTAAACGGCATCCTGCATTAGATAATTGTGGTCCATCCTTCCTAATTTTGCGAAAGCGGGAACAAAAAAAAAAAATCTGTATTTGTCTGGTTATTAATTCAGCTTACAAATCCTTGATTATTTTCCAATCCTTTCCTCTGATAGGAGCCATCTCTGTTTGCCTGCCTCTCTCTCTTTCGACCGGCCGGCCTGCCTTCTCAATCGCCTGTTTTGTTTCCGCCTTTAATGAACAGTTGGATTCTTTTATTTCTCTACAAGTGCTGGATTTGTCTTATCAACCTTGTTCCCTTTGAGGGTTGCCAATTGGTTTTATCCACGGATGTATCATTTCCTAGGCTTCCTCTTTTTTCCCTGCACAAAGAAAAAGAACCACTTCGTCAACAACCCTCTACGGAGAGACAGATTAAGAACCTCAACATCACCTAGCTTCCAGCGCCGCTCCCAACTGGTTTGTGTAAAACTCAATTAAACTGGTCCCTGCTGAATTCCACATTACAGTACATTAAACAGAAATTCTTCAAGCGTGATGACAAAGCCGCGGTACAGGAGCGTTTCCTGCCTCCGCCTTTGGGGTTTTGGCCTCTCCTCCGCACCGAAGGAGCTCAAAGACAAAGTAGGAAAACAAACTTTGTGCTTTATTTATCTGTGAAGTGGTAAAGGCGGCCAATGGCCTTGATTGCAGTGT